>KK115313.1:108103-141829 GCA_000611955.2 Stegodyphus mimosarum | reverse complement strand
TCGTCGCTAACTCCGCACCAACTACTCATCTTCGCCTCTTCGCACAGCAGCTACATGTGTAGCTCAGTTTCGTCAGGACTCACTTCCTGCTCGTTGTTTCACCACATGAATATGCCATATATTGCTTATACGTCATCAGCAACAACTATGCCATTCTCATAATTTAGAAACTCTCATGAACTCGAAAATCGGCTATGTATTCGATCAGGGTAGCGCTCACGCGCGGGAACCTACACGCAAGCACATGTGCAATTGCCTGAGCCGACCTTTCTTATTGGGCAATAAAAAAAAATCGAATTTTTTCGCCGAAATCGTTTTTTTTAACGTAGGCAGATAGATACCTTAAGTTCAATGAGCAGTAGTCAAATGGGAAAAAATTCGCTGGACTTAGAAAAGAGCGGAAATGAAAACGAGCGAAGGGTGAATAATTAAACGGTATGTTTTTGAAACCCCATGTTACATTTTATGTTCCTTTTTCCCTCATGTTACATTTATCGAATGAAGCTGAATTTTCGTTGAAAAACGCTGGTTTTCTTAACAGAATTCTTGTTAGTATCTAGAAAAGTTTCTATTCATAATAAATTTAAAATAAATAAAATGAATATACTGTCTGAAAGCAGGCGAGTAAGTGTAGCTGACATTGGCCATGAGATTGTAAATGAAGGAAAGCTTCTTGTTGATATCATCGGACCAGGAACTGAAGTAAGAATTCAAAAGACCTTGATCTCCACCTAAAACAAAAAATAGCATGCAGATACAATTCAACTACTTGATTTCAATAACAAACTACCGAATATATTTTGCTATGTTAACGCAGCTGATGTTTCTGAACTCAAAATAAAAATTTGGTACTCGTTTGTTAGCCGAGTGAAACAAGATTCGGCATGCTTAGGAGCAAGGTAGATAAAAAGGATGTAAAAATGAATTGCCAAATATGGCGACGCTGTTCAACTAAGGAACAAGGATGCATAATTGATCCGAGTTCGATATCTAGATGTAGAAAATTGTATGACTGATTTGAATTGCTTAACTCCAGCTACTTCTAACTGCATCAAGCAGAAGAATTTCAATATATTGTGTATCATTCATTTGCATCATGAGAATGCTTGAGGGGAAAAAAAAGCACTCGTACATTTCTCGCCGAATTATCTTATGCTGTAAGAAAACAAACACAAAGCTAGTTTTGATTTTGTATTAAATAAATTTTTATTTCAATCAAATTCGAACTGTTTTAATAGTTATGCGTTAATTAATGTTTCTCTAAGGATTTAAAGTTTCCTAAGCACAGATTTGCCGTATATAATTCTCCCATTCTACTATTATGCAATTTCAAATTATTCTTTCTCCTTCTGACAGTGAACAAATGGATAAGTCTGATACAGTTCGTAGTACAACGTCAGCGCGGATCTCGGGGAATGGCAGAGACGGTTTCCCTTAAAAGTCCTCCATGAAGGTATTTCTTCTAAAGCAGATAGCCTTTGGAGTATCTAAAAATTTGTAGGGATTCTATCTCAAAATTCATCGGTTACTGGTTGTGTAATTATTGTTTTCATTTGCTCAGAAACTTAGAGCAACATACATAAAACTATAAAATAGGCAAAGCATCAACCTTGTGTTTAGTATAAATTTTAGTCAAAACTGTACCGATTTCGAGCGCAAACATATACAAGTCTCTCCTCATCAGCAGCAAAGAAATTTGCAACGAAGGGAATGCCATGGTTGTATTTATAGCCAAAAGAACTAAAACGAACTAGAAAGTAACGCTTTATGTTGGCAGATATAGTAACGAAAAATGGCAAAACTTAGAATTTTAAAAGCGTTAGGAAGGACTGGATTGGACTTCAAAGTCATTAAAGGTAAGTCTTTGTGAATGTGAAAAGCATCAAGAAAATTCAGTTCACCAATGGAAGAAGCTTTTTAGATAATTTTTACAGACCCAAAGTCAAAATTAAGATTAAATTTCAAACTATGATTAGTTGTCGATGACTTGTTAATGTCGCCTTTTGGGACATAAAAGTCGTATTCCTTGATGCGACACTTTAATGCTTCTTTAGTCTACCGATATATCTAAACCCACACTGACAATATACGCTATAAATTTTCCCAAAAATTAAAGTGAGAAATGGAATCTTTAAGAATGGAAACATTGATTTTACTTATAGGCGAGAAAATAACTTGAAAATGGAACTTCTGGAGAATTCGTGCAATTTTGTAACTGATAAAAGGGTGAAATGGAAGCACGACAAAGTTATTAATATTATTTCTAACAGCGAAATGTCTTCTTTGAAGACAAGATGAAAATTTTTTAAAGACCTTATCAGCGATCACGAGAGAAAATCCTCCTTCAACGGCAACTGATCTCAAATAACTGATTTCATTAGCAAGCAAAGATTCTGAGAAACAAAAAGAGAGCGCAAAATACATTTGATACTTGACAGTGCAAAATAAGAAGCCATTTTTTACTTAGGCCGGTGAAATGACTTAGCATAAGGGAGGCAAAAAACAGAAAAGGGTTTATGGTAAACAGTAGTTCTGAAACCAAATTCAACGTGGATTATAAGAATATCGAGAAAAGGAAATGTTTTATCAGATTTGGTTCAAATATATCCACCTTTTCGAGATATATCGGCCAAATTAAAACAGCATTAAAAGTTTTGTACCTGTTTGTCCTCGAAATTGATACTTGACTAAAATATACGTCAGAGACAAGGTTGTTGCTTTGTCTAATTTTAAGCTTTACTTTGGCTTGTTTTTCTTCTGTCTTGACATAAAACTACCTTCTGATGAGATCTTAATACTCATTTTAAGCGAAAAAAATTACTTTTACACTTAAATAAAGTGTTATATGAACCTCAAAACAAAATTCTTCAAAATTCTACATATACTGTACTTCTATTAATATAACCAAGTTGAACCAGTCTTAGAATCGCGAAAAATAAATCTACAAACCAAAATATGAATTTAGATATGACGTTTTGCTACATCTCAACATACGTATAAACTAGACAAGGTTTCGAAAAATGTGGTTAACACGCTTTTGCGCTTATTCATATACAACCTAAATATGCACGTCCAGCTATAAATTTTCTCAAAATAAAATAAATAATTTAAAGAAAACAGCTTAAAAGCGAAAACCGTAGTTGAAAGTTGTCTCTAAATGCAAAATCCAGCTTTACAGAAGGCCCTCGTAAATTCTAATAAATTAATATTAATTGTGGTTTTGTCCTTCACATTTATTGTAAAATTAGATGACGTTATGCCTTAACATTTCTATTAAGTCTTTTGTTAATGGAACAGGTTCTGCTTTACCCAGTATGGAACCACCACAATCGTATTAATGGCCACAACAAGCAGTTTTTATTTAGTAGCTGCTTCCTACTTTTGGTCGAAAAATCCCAAATTACCACCACTTATAAGATATGAAAAAATATAGTCTGTAGATTCTTTCTGAAATAGCTTTCATTTTAATTTTGTTGAAATAGCTACAAGAATTTTATTTTAATATAGCCAGGAAAAACAAAATGGTTTTCAACTTAAAGCAATACAAAGAAACGCCAACAGAAATTTTAAGTCAACAATGAAAAAATAAAAAGCATTGCATTAATAATACCCTCAAACTGCTCTCTTTCAAAGGGGAAATGAAAATTACATTAGATGTCCAGGAAACAAGGATAATACTGCACTGACATTACAAGGCTTATTATTAATATTTTTTAGAACTGGACACAAGTAAATGTGCTATAATTCTTGAAAAGGTACCGAGCAGACACTGTTGAATATCCAAAATTTACAAGAACTATTATACAGATGAAAATTCCTACTTTTATAAACCTAATCATTATTATTGCGGAAACACTTTCCAACCTATTTTAATCGCATATCTTATTCCTAGAAAACAGATAGCGTTAGCAGTAGCTCTTTTATAAAATATATTTAACAGGTTAAAAGTTAAAAAACGGTAAAAACAGGTTGAGAAGTTAAGTTCTTTTCAACTGAATTGACAAAAATATCTAGAAAAATTTATTTCACAATTTATTGCCACATATAAAGATAATGAAATTTCTAATCTTAAATATCCTCCAGGCACACAGTGCTCAAAATCCTTTCGTTCAGCACTGTCAATTTTGTATACACGTTTTTTGGAGGGGAGGGTACTAGAGGAACGATGACAACTGAGAAAAGAAAATGCAAGAAACGGGTGATATGAAAAATAATATGCTGCGAAGAAAATAAGATTAGCATGTTGCAAAGAAAATGAGATTAGTGCACTAAATAAGATATATTAATGAAATCTAAACATAGCAAGAAAACAAGAACTATAGAAGAAACTGGTTCTTAAAAGTTTCGTAGAAAAATAAAGTTAAGGTAAAATCAAAAGAAATGCCGAATTGAAAAATCATATGATGTTTGCAGAACGTGTAATGACATGACTATTGTTAAGCCAAATAAACGGAAATTTAACTTAATCACGGAAAGAGTACAGGTGCTAAAAAATTGCCAAAAGCGGATAAATTACGTTAAAGGACCTCAAAGTGAATTTCATTCGGAAAATCGTGTTTTGTTAAATTCCATAGTACAAAAAATCCAGCGAATTTGCTTGTAATCATTAAATTCACAGTACAGAAAGCAAAACGAGTATTAAAATGGACAGAACGTCACAAAGAAAACAATTAAAAATTGGGACATCTCCCTGAAACTTCATATGTATATTTATATATGTCATAATTTGTGTAGGAGGAATCGGATACTTTGCAGTCTTAGATGGCTGAGTGGAAAGACGAAAAGATGACGTTATACAACATGGAAAAATCTCGAATTTGAGATAACAGATGAATTTAGGGGGAGAGCACCAAATCTAGAATAGTTAATTTTGAGGCCAGTAATTATTCTTCAAGCAGCTATCGTATTTTGTTATATTTTACACACACATTATATATAGGGCCGTGGATTTTGTACAGTGGCTTGCGAAAGTTAAGCACGCAGTGCAAATTAGCAATTTAAAAAGCATAGTTGAATTTGAGCAGCTGAAATGGTTGCGGATGCAAATATGTGATGTTACACGACATATGTTCCAATCACGACTGACTGCTCGACCATACGTTATTTCGACAATCGCTGAAGACTCCAGCATTCTGAAGGGTCGAAAAGTAAATGATGTTACTCATGTTTATAAATGTTACTCATTACTCTTTATAAATTACATAATACTCATGTTTATAAATTTCGCAGAACAAGTTTTGATGATACTCGTGAACGAACAACAGATAATGAGCACCGATGTGGTTAGACGTATTAAAATATGAACAGTAAGTCAAAGATATTGATCTTTTCTTTCGCATTGATCATCCAGTAATTTTTAGAATGTGGAATTAATTCTAAACAATTCAGACAGTTACTCGAAGACCAGTGCGCGGTCGACCAAGGGTTTAAATTCCTTCTGAAGATCCGTATATTGCTATAGTAGTTAAGTGAAATCGATGAGCGACCTCCATAACTGTTACATCCATGGTTGCAGTGTCACTTGGCAAGACAATATCTGTTTGTACTGTGGGCCGAAGGCTTCACATAAAGGGAATGTACGATCGAGTACCAAATGTTTGTGTTCAACTAACCGCCCAGCGCAGAGGGGCAAGATTGAATTGGTCTCCTCAACCTCTCAATGAGACTGTGTCCGATTGCCGCAAGGTCCTGTTTACAGATGAGTTCAGATTTACTCTAGAATCAGATGATAAACGTGTAAGAGGTCGGAGAGAACGAGGCACGCTTAATCAGTCGCAGAACATCATGCATTCAGAGGTAATAGCATCCTTTTGTAGGCGCACCCAGGTACACATCTTTAAAGACATTTCTGTGACGATTGCGCGGTATCGGGATGAAGTCTCTTACTTCAGCAGTTGGTCCGCATTTTCTTTTTGTAGGCAATAATGCCCATCACCATTCTGGGAACATTGTTAACAAGTACCTGGACAGTGCGAGCATTTCTCGTATGAAGTGACCGCCGTATTTCCCCGGCCTTAATCTCACTGAGAAATCTTTGGGATACAATAGATTATGCCATTTCTGAACGTTTATCTCCTTCAGCGAATCTTAGACGGTTAGAAACTGCCCTAATGCTGGAATGGCCATTGCTAGCATCTGTGACGTTGATCACCACACTAAATGCTGTAAAGTTTTTGTGAAGGTCAGTGTGGTCACATAGTTTATTAATGTTAAGTTTTGTTTGGTTTTGTTTTAGCTTTAACATCAATTCCTTGATGATCCAAATGTGATATGATATAATTTACGAAAATTAAATATTGTTTTCATCTGTATTACATAATGCTTGTTCTTTTTTCACGCGTAAACAGATTTGAGACCTTTATGTGTAATTTGCTGTTAATCAATGCTTTACTTTTCCATTTTAGTTGATTTTATCGTCGCACGCTTAACTTTTGAAAACCAGTGCTTTTATATTGAAAACACAAATCTATTCAGAGAAAAGAAATCTGAAAGAAATATTTTTAAGATCGAAAAATTATATCTTCAAAGATTAATTCAAACATGCTAGTAAGTATTGCATTGGACGAACATGCATTGGACGAATGAGCATCAGCATCCCTCCATTCGTCTAATCAGATGTGATGTTAATGTATTTTGGAGTTGTGTCCCGAGAAAGAAGCAAGATACCGAAACTATTTAAGCGGTGTTTTGTTTCTAACCTTTTGTATAAAGCATGAAAAGTAATTGCAGACCTGGGATGCCATGTATATGAACAGATTTAAAAGTGAAAATAAGACCGATTTCTTTCACGTTTAGCAATGATTTCAGGATTAATTAAAGCAGAAAAACAAAATTTGTATTGATACCTACAGCAGATTAGTTGAATACATTTTCTCTTTGGACAAGTTAAAAAATAGATTTCATAGTTTTATTGAAGCTTTACTAAATATTTTATATTTAGAGATATATTTTTAACAATATGGATGAATTTGCTTTTTAAATTTGTATACTTTCTTCACTGAATACGTCAGTTTGATAAATGCAAAAGACAATGTTTCGCACCACAAATAATGTATTAACGCAACCACCTTGGCGCAATATGGCGAATTTTTGCATATGAAAACATAGAAACTACTTATCGGTGCAAGATGGTGGTTTCCGCGCCTTTTTTTGGAAAGATTCTCAAACTATCGATATTTATCGTAAAGTCAGTGAACATTATCAACATATGAAAAGAAAACATACCTTAGGAATTTATAATACAACTCTGAATTAGTAAATAAGGATTATGTGATACATTAAGAAATAAAATAAATTCTTTTTCATATCTTTCTGTAACTTTTTTTCCGCTATTCTTTTCCCGAAGTACACAGCGATCTGTTTCCGCTTGAAGAAAAAATTAAATAATTGTGGAGCCCTGATTCGTGCGAATCTCGTCAACAGTGGCTATCTAAGAAAGACGTTTCCTCGAAAATTTTCAGCGGAATTCTGTATTGCTCTAGAAATTTTATTCCAGTTTTTTCCATTGCTAGAAAATTCCACAAGTTCATATTTCCCCCGATTTGTTTATAAAAACCATTGGAACTTGGAATACAACAAAAAAGAACCCATACGAAAATGGCGGCGTCGCGTGACTAAAGGATTGCTATGAACATAGTTGCCAGAAGAATGCTTATACGCATGATTACCAAAGTTCGGCATACTCTGAAAATTTGGAGACTTCTACTAATGTGGTTGCATTAATACTTAAGTGCTAATCAAAATTATAAAAATTGTAATATTTATTGAAGATAAAAATAGTGAATCATTATATGAAATCAAGAAAACATTACGGAATTTCTTACCATCATAGCTTCCTTGGTTTTCTGCGAACTCCAGCAGATTCCAAAACGTATGAACAGAGGGTACAAACACAAAAACTCCACTGTTGAAACAATCTGGCCAGCCAATGTCGGGTACAGCTGATAACTCGTCGTGGCAAAACAATTCATCGCAATTTTGGATGACCTAAGATAAAAATAACTGAGATTTAGAATCAATTACAAATACAACAACCCTAAAAGAATTAGAATTTTTCTCATACTACATCAGTTAAGTCACAAAAAACTGAGAACTTTCCCAATAGTATTAATTCAATCAGCACATAAAAAATTGGACGCATTTCTAAAGAAGTGCAAACAAAGTATCATCTTCTCATAAGTGCATCAAAATATTATCTCAAACGATTTGTCTAGTAATCATCGTTTGTATTTCTTCGTTATGCTAAACCTTGTTCACTTTTAACATGTATGCATAAAGCTATAGAAAAATGTGAAGAAATATATATTTTAAACATGTTCCACGCACATTTAATCATACAAACTCTGTATCTCTATAGATGTTGCATTATTAAATTTCACCAATATTCAAATATGTATGCTGTGCTTTGTTAAGTGTTTGAAATATATATGAATTTTGTTATTTACAATGAATTAACTAAATCTTTGTAAAACTTATGTGCATTAAAGTTATTAATGCATATATTAAAATTTTGATTACCTGTTCAAATTCTCCAAGTTATGGATCAGAAAATGGTAAGCTTTTATCAGGCAATACTGCTAATGAAAATGTCTGTTTACATTTTTTGAGTTAATAAAATAATGAAATCGAAAGAATATTATGAATATGATTAATACCCAAATTGTCAGTAACATACAGAACATTTGTCGTATGGGAGACCATTATTTTGCTTTCTATTTATTAGCTTCCAAGCTGCATAGTTTTCTCAAGTCTCATTTCCGATTTAAACCCCTACGCTGTGTTGCACAAACTAAATCTCATTGTTTAAATTATATTTTCATATTGGTGTAACAGACAGTATACGTCATTCTTAAAAGAGCATCTGCTCTAGGTCACGAGATGTGAGACTGGCAAAAATATTAACATTCCTTCTTTTTACAGGTCATGTGACATAACGACTTTAGCTGAGGGACTTGGAAAGTTCAGCGTGAGCTATATAGCATAAAACTCTCTCGTCATTTTATTTCTTTTTTGTGTGTTAATTCATTAATAAATTAGTGTTCGTCGTACTTAATGGTCTTCATTATTAGCCCCGAGATTCTTTAATAATGGATAAGAAGAAATATATGTGTAATGCGTTAAAAAATCTGGCAGCCCAACTAAGGGCCGAAAATCTATGGATACTTCCAAACCCAAAGTGATGATAACGGACCGCCCATGGATGTATTAAAGATAAATAAACTTTAGTGTTTGATTATTTCCAATTACGTAAATTCGGAACTAAAGGAAAAGTCAAAAATTGAGGTCACCTTGACCTAATTTCGTTTTCACTGATCGTCAGGATCAAGGAAATATAAGAATTCTGGTCACAGTGGCCTAATTTCGTTTTCGCTGATTATCCGAATCAGTTAAATGTTCTGTTGGACTTGAATTCTTTTGGATGAAGTGTGATCACCCTGACCATATTGTATGAGTTCTGTTGCACATCAGTTCCTTTAGTACCGAAAGATTTTGTAGTATTGCTGAAAATTGAAGTATTTGAAGTTTAAAGTAATTTTGAAGTATTGTTGAATTAAAAAAAAGGGTTTTGGTAGCATCCGCTACTTTGGCAATTTTTTAAAATAAAATTTGAATGAATATTTCCTATTAAGTTTAAGTATTTTGTTCTATGCAAGTTTCGATATGAAGCATTGAAAATAAATGTCAAATATATTAAATACAAAGTAAAGGGTTCTTAGTTTTGTTTTGAAAATAGAAAAGGTATTGAAATATACAGTTGGAAGTTGCTATATTTTGCATGAATTTAAATTACTGAAAGTATTCTAAATCAGTTTATGTTCTGAGAATTGTGTATTTTATACGATATTTTAAGCAATGAGCAGAAAGTTAACACGAGTTATTACTTTATTTCGTGTTTTGCTTTTGAATATGTATATTTGATGTGTATTAAATGCATATAAAATATTTTAAAACATATTTTTGTTAGTATACTAAAAGTTATAGGTATACATTTTGAGGAAATTTACCCAGTTTCAGTTAAGCATGGCTTATTTAGCAAAAGGGAAGAAGCAAGATTTAATTGAATTTAGCAGAGACACTAGGTGTAGTGATAGAGGAAAATTTTAGAATTCCTGAAATAAGTTAGGCTATAATCACTACTCCCACTATGACGCGGAATTTACAAAAGAATGTTTGAACCACATCATAAATGATAGGAAAGAAATGGAAACAACACAACGTGCTGAGAGAGAGAAAGAAAATGAATGTTTGGTTTAGTTGGAGAAATTAATATTACAATCTACTATTACTGCTAGTAGACTGGAGTCTGAAAAGGTATTATCTTCTGCACACGCAGAAATGCCTAAGTTAGAATTGAACAAGTTAATTCCTAATTTTGATCCTAAAACTGCCGATATGAGTTTATTTCTGGATTTGTTTGAGACGCAATTAACCCTTCTGAAGGTACCAGATTCAAAATGGGTAGTCTATCTTGTTGGTGTTCTGCCAACCGATGTTGCAAAACTAATTGCAAAAGAATCTTTTGTTGATGCTCAGGACTATCAGAAAATTAAACGAATTTTCTTAAAGCACTTCAAATTGAGTGCTTAGAAATTTCGACAACTGTTTACCCAATATAAGAAAATCCTGAAAACACCTGGACAGACTTTTTGATTTACAAAACTATTTTGATGGGTGGCTTATGGAAACAAAAGTTACGACTTTTGAGCAATTAAAGAACTTGATACTCGCAGATCAGATTAAGAAGAAAGTCCCTCCAGACTATAAAGAACATTTTTTGGATAACTGGAGTGAATGGAACAACTCACTTCAGCTTGCTGACAAATTAGATATGTTTGAAGAAGTTACTTATGCATGGAATAAAAACTTTAGTACGGAGACCCCCAAGTTTCAACAACGAGATGGTCCCAAAAATTATAGAGGTAACCTTCAACCTAGTAAAAACGTCTCATCAAGAGATAATGTATAAAATGAAAGTCGACAACCTGTTAGTTACTATGGATGTGGGAAGTCAGGCTTTATTAAGGCTAATAAGTGCTCTGTCTGCTCCCCTCTTTCTAAGAAAGCAGAACCTGATGTTAAGGCTATACACCTTCGGGCATTCTCTGTCGAGGAACAACATTTGAGAGTAAAAATAAACGGGTTAACCGGAAACGTATGTGCTGATAATGGAGCCAGTCATACTATAGCGGGAGAAACGTTATATCGTCTTTTGAGATAAAAAAGAATAGAATTTAGGAAAACCAGTATGAATGTTACCCTCGTCGATGGTCTCCAGAAGGAAAACGAGTTTATACGACCCAAGTAGATATCGAAATTGAAGGGCGATCTTTCCCAATAACTTTATTTGCGTTACCTACAGCAAAAGATAACAGAACTCTTTTAGGAACTGAATTTTTGCGTAACGCTGGAATTGTTTTATACTTTCCAAATAATAGATGGTATTTCCATGATGACCCTAACCAGAAATTTAGCTTTAGTGATGACATTTTCAAGCCATCTCAGCGTTCTGAATCTAAGGCGAAATTTATCAAGTTTCTGTCAAGAGAAAATGAAGAGAAGTATCTTTCAAACAGGGGAAGAACATACTTCCAAAGTCCAACATATTAATAACACCAGTACCAAGCCCACTGTTATAGTTCCAAGAAATCGTATATCTCCACCAAAGAAAGAAGTGGTGAGAAAGGTCATGAATTCCAATAAATATTACAATTGTGGAAGAACTGGTTACATTGCTCAAGACTCCAAAAAGTACCTTGTCCGAGACTGCAAAAACGTGTTACATATCTAGTAAATGTGGACATATATCCAGAGACTGTCAACAAGATGATCGTAAATGTTATGGCTGTGGTAAAATAGGTTATAGTTCACGTGCCTGCTCTAAAGCTAACTTTGTTGCGGATATATGTCCCAACCGTTCAGTCAACGTAAAGAACAGCGCGCAAGATTTGCATTAAACTCTGCTACTGATGATCATTTTTCTTCTGTAGGTAACTACCATGTATCTGCCCTGTGGCCATATGAAGGGCAGAACTCTCCTTTACCTCTCATTCGAGGAAGAGGTCGAACCAAAACAGTCCCTGAATCCGACAGACAATCTGTCCTTGCCGGAAAGCAGCCACCAAGAGGTGTCCCTATACTAAGGACAACTTATACGACTTGAGGGGAAGAATGCAACAGACAGTATGAGCCATTCTTAAAAGAGCATCTGCTCTAGGTCACGTGATGTGAGATTCACAAAAATATTAACATTCCTTCTTTTTACAGGTCATGTGACATAACGAACTTTAGCTGAGGGACTTGGAAAGCTCAGCGTGAACTACGTAGCATAAAACTCTCATCTTTTTATTTCTTTTTTATGTGTTAATTCATTAATAAATTAGTGTTCGTCGTACTTAATGGTCTTCATTATTAGCCCCGAGATTCTTTAATAATGGATAAGGAGAAATATATGCGTAATGTGTTAAATTGGTAAATTTAATTTTTTATCTTATCTCTGTTGCCATTAACTTCGAACATGATTTTCTTCAGTAGTTTAGCAAGAACAGGAGAAAAAAATTAGTCTAACTTCACCCTGCATCTGAAAATCATCATTTACGGGACATAGTTTAAAAGAAATTGTAATATGGATCATGGAAAGGCCCAGTGAGAGTGGAACCATTTTACACATCGACTACTTGAAAACTTTCATAGAAAAGTTTTCCTCAAGCTTTTTATATGCTTAATATTTTCTTCATTTTGGGTTCCTACTTTTTTTTTCATTAAGGTAGCATTCCATACTTACTCAACATTACCACGCAAGATAATCCTCTTTTGGAGAAGATGAGAACAATTAAAAAAGTCAGCATTTATCTATACTAGTAGTACTTGTGATATTGTTTTTAAATTGTAGAAATAAATTTAGAAATATAGTTTTATTTACGTTCTCAACTACCTCCATAATCTAACAGTACCTACCAAAGTTTTTCTCATTGTACAACAAACATCTAATATAAGAAATTGCATTCTGCTTTAAAATAAATTCGTAAAATCTTAGTCCTACAGCCTAAAAAATCCATTAGTTATTAGAACTTGATTAGAGTAAAAATTAGACCGTATCTGTAAGAGAGCTGCTTTCATGAAACATTTTACATGGAAAAATTTGAAATTAGTACTCGTTAAATGAAAATGACAAAAGCATTTCATAGCCAGCAAATTATGCTGGGAATGGAATCCAGACAAAACTATCCATATTTGATGGATTTTATCCATCCGAACATTCGAAAAGCAACTTTAAAGATTCTGACATGTTACGTTTTAGTTCTAAAAACTATTATACATGAATATGTTTCAGCTGTGTCAGTTTGCAGAATGAAAAAAAAAACTTCAGAGAGATGTTTGTTTAATATTCTACACCATAAATTAATTAAATAAACTCTCAAACGTTTTACTGCTAACTAAAGACTAAATGTTCGAAACGAAACTCCAGTTCTAAAGAAGTGGTGAGAAACAACGAGTTTGATTCGTCTACAAATAGCAGCAAAATGAAAAAGTAATATGATCTCCGCCCCTTCAAACTGTCCCTGTAAATCATTTTGCAGATCGATTAAAACAGAGAACAAACGTAAATGTGTGCGAACAGAAATCAAAATGCAGTGTTAGGTGCTATTCTGGATATTTATATCTCTAAATTTTAAGCCTTGAAATATGCATTAAATTAACGAAAACACACCACATGCGTATGTGAAACATAAATTTCAAAGAAGGTAGTTTTCAAGGCTATATTTATCAAAAATCTGCATACATGCTGTAACTCTGTTCGCTGTATATCCGTAGCTCTGGTGACGCTATTTTTTTCAAACTAAAAAAATATGAAAATATTTAAATATTAAAAACTCAGTTAATAATAATAGATTACTTAATCACGAGCCAAAAATAGGCAAGCCTACCCGATTTCTAGCTGGCCACCTCTGATTTACATGATAAAAGAAATTAAATGGTAATAGAGCGAGATGAAAGTTCAATAAACCCTACTTTACATATCTACTTCACGCCTGCTACTATCAAACGGAAGCTGATTAGCAATAAAAATTCGTATCCGTTAGATTACTTCGCATTGAAAATAGAATGAGTAACCGAATGTATCACTTACCAAAGTATCAGGATTCAAGAAGACGCATTTACTAAACTGCACTAAACGCCATACATTTAATTTATCGAATGAAATCCCTAGCTCTGGTTGTTCAAGGAGTGCAAGCTTTGTGGTACCAAGGGAATCCAATGCTCTCACATATTGAACAATATGGAAAACGGATGATAATGGCCCTCTGAAAAAAAACTTTATTTCACTTACAAACCATTAGTTCAAAATAATTTATGACAAATATCTCAAGTTTCATTATATTATAAAATTCAAGAAAATACTGCTGCAATTCTGCTTTCCAAAATTTCTAATAAACTATCATCAGTAGCATAAACTAATGCTTTCATCAATCTTTTATAGTGCGATATTAACCAAAAAGATTAGTAGTTAGAAATACTAATCATCATCCTCAAATTATTTTAACTTGCGCATATCAATCAATTTCTCTGAAGGTATAAAATCTTTTCCATTTTCTCGAAAGTGGAAAACAAACAGCACTAATGGAGCTTTAAAACTTACTTAAACGCGTTGCTCACTCCATCAGAAACAAGAACACATAAAGTCCTGGTTGTCCGACTTAAAAGAAGAGATGTTCCAACCGCAAGGCAACCTAAAGCTTCAGCGTTGTTGCGGCACATTGTGACAAAAGCTTCTGCAGCAATCTGACTACTAGTTGGAGAACTAAGTCTTAAAAGTGACTCGCTCAGACTTTCCCATCCAGCACCGTTTCGAGCCGTGTCGTATATTTCGCGTTCTGCATTCGAAAGAGTTGACATGATACCATCAACACCTTCACTAAGCGGCGATGCTGGAGCTCTAATGTTTGAATAATTACTATCAGTGGCAGGAGTTTCATGCACCTGTTTCTGCATATCTTCTGACTTACTGCTTTCAAACTGTGGCTCTTCTATTTGCAAAGGCAGGGTAGAATCAGCTTCTTGTGATATACTAGTGCTATGAGTTGAAGATGATAGTTTGTCAAGCTGCTCAAGGGATGAGATACTTATTTGATCACGGGATGCGGAAGAAACGCGTTCAGGAACTGATGGGAAATGCTGCTGATCAGAGCTATGTTGTTCATATGAAACAGAGGGCTGATCAGGAGAGAAGGACGGAGAAGTTTTCTGGCCTTCAGATGCTCTAAAATGTTGTACACGTATTTGATGAGGCTTATCCTTTTGATTTTCTACAAGTACTTGCTCAGGCTTACCTTGTTTGTCTGAAATTATTTGCTGAGATCTATTATCTTGTATTAAGCGGCTATCGGGTATTGGGACAGGTGACATTTTTTCCTTTGATTCATCCGATACAGATTGGTGTTGATGGTATATATTTTCTTTCCGCTGCATAGATTCTCGAGAAGAAGTAACGCCTTCATCACGCTCTTCACGATTTCTTTCTTTCTCTCCTCGAAGACTTTTACTGTATCGGGATTCATCGTTCCATTTTGATTCGGGCTTTCTCAAGTCAGACGATTTTCTAGAAACTCTTCTTGGAGTACTGACATTTGCTTCATACACAGCAGTTCTCGTGGTATCTTCTCGAGAACTTATATCAGCTCTAGCTTTTTCTCGCAAACATTGTAAACACTGTGTAGAATCAATATCACTACAAATTTCTTTAGCTAGACTATCTAAAAAGTCCTGAACTACAAATATATACGATAACATAGATTTTGAACATTTATTACACAGAGATATTTTTTCTGATGGAATGTCAGATGCTTTTCGAGATATATTTTGAGCAGCATGCTTTAAGCACGGAATATTTTTCGTCGTATGTTCGTTAGTTGAATTACTAAGTAGCGACTCTTCAGATGACATCTGGGATGATAATGAAACTACATTCTGTGAATCGGTCATGGTAGATTTACTAGACGCAAATGGACTGATCTTCGCGACCTGCGAGTTTGATTTTGAAGAATCCATCAAAGACTTATTGGACGCAGCTGGAGTGACCTTCACAGTTGGTGTGTTAGGTTTCGCAGAATCTATCACTTTTGGAACATCATCTGTTGTCTCGGAATTTAGTTTTTTAATAGTAACTATTAATGCATCAGTTTTCCCATCTGATACAGGAAAAAATGTTACTTTTGATATAGGGCCAGTAGGTTTTATTCGCTCAGATGACATACCAACTTCAAAAGTTTAAAATCAGAAGACTCAGAAATAAAATATCCGTGAGTTTATGTAGCATATTTTCTTGGATGCTTTGTGTGTAGCTTAAGCTGCCTAGATTTCTCTTCAGTTTGAAACTCAAAGTATTATGCAGTTTTCGAGAGATTCGTTTCGGCAGATACACAAAATACCTGAAAAGAAAGGAAAGTAAATTTAACAGGCATATATTTTAAAGCATGAAACATGCTCTATTTAATAATTTTTCACTTTTAACTACAAGGAGTACATTTAGAATAAATAGCGACATAGAATATATTTAGAATGTAAAAGTACAGTTAGATTGCCGTTGTTTAAAAATTATTTATGTAGAAACTGAATTACTAACCAAAGTAGCATTAATTTAAATTAAGATAAATAAAAAGATTAAAATCCAAAGTAAATCAATGTAACAATCAATTAGAAATGTTACGTATGTAATCAGCCGATAGATGGCATTGTAGAAACGCCGCCGATAGAGGGCGCACGAGGGTAATCGAGAATCGGGAGTCGAGAGAATAGCAGTGAGGTGACGAATATTCCTGAGCTGTGATGTAAATACATGCAAATATTTTGTGTAGCAATAAAAGAATTTATCAAAAGACTAGACTCATCCTGAAGAATCACTACTTAATCACTACTTACCACTAACCATCCTGACAGATCAGATAACATTTAAAATATTACCCACAGCAAAATTAGTACGAAATTTACTAATTTATAGCTGAAGAGAACCGCACGTCAAAGAAACAGACTTTGCGGTCATTTGCTAACTGCAAAACAAAGGGGAAAAACAAAGACAATAAAGAAAAATTCAGATAATCTAATTTTTCAAAGTGTGTAACATAGGTGAACCGAAAAATAGGCTAATAATAGCAGATAATGAAGATGTAAATAAATTTAGCTTTTTATTGCCTTCTCCACAAGTGTTCGTTTTCAGATGCATACATTTTACATGAATAACAAGATGTTCAACTGAATACTGCTCCTAAAGAAGAAACAAACTGAAAACGAATGAAATTAGAAAAATATCTACTTAAATTTGATGCATTCAAAAATTTATTTGCCAGTATTAAAAAAAAGTTAACACAATGTATTTTTACCCCAAAAAATTTGAAAAAAATTTCGAACGGAAAAATTATAAGATTTATAAAATTAAAGTATAGATTAAAGTATATGTAATTGCAAGGATGAATAAAAAAATCCATTTATACATTCTGATTACTGATGCTTAATAAATACAATAATTATTTGCTTATAACTAGATAGGGGTTTCTTTTCTTCTTGACAAAAAGGACGTGAGTAAAGTTTCTATCCGTTAAAGTACTACTGGTAATTTTTCGTTTATTCTAGTTAACATCATTCTCTTCGGTACTCAGTTATTTGACACATTATCTTATCAAAAAACAGAATCAAATTTTAAAACCAAGTTCTATCTACAGTTAATAAATTGTATGGAATCCTTTTCTGCCTCGCTGTAAATGAATCATTTTACTACGCTATAGACAATTAGTAAATTTTTGTTCAGTTATAAAAACAAATGAATTTGAACACATCTGTAAATTGCTGTAACTTTAATTTCTCTTTCATGAAGAATGAGTGTATACGCTCTTATGTTCGCCCTTTTAATATTCATGTATACGATCGTAATGTCTGCACTTAAAATTTCAGGCAGATGAGTGCAAGCAATATACGAATGATTTAATTTCAAATTTCGATAAACTATCCCAAGGAATATCTCTTGATGAACCAAAAAGAGTATAAAATCATGAAACACTATAATTAAATGCCTATAATTACAATAATAATTCGGTCTGCCAGTGGTCAAGCGATAAAATTGCTGAATATTAGTATATCGAACCTGGGTCATATCACGACGATTGGGCTATTCATGTCGAAAATTTTGTGGTTTTCCTGAAGTGAATACGAATGAGCTTCGCTTAGAAAGTCTTCCTTGAAGGCATCCCTTAGGCACATAGTCCTCAAGTGTTTTCTCTCAAAGACCTAATCTATATAATCTGATATAACTAACAAATTTAAAAATTCCTGCATACATATAATTAAGTAGTACCTTTATTTTCTTCAAAATAGGTATTAAGTATTCGGGAACAATTTTTAATAACTATTTTTAAACACAGTATGTTATGTTGTCGTAAAATTTCTCAAGCACGCCTTGTTTAACATATGTACCTCAGTTGTTCTAGTTTTTCCAGTTCGGTCACCTTTTGAAAAACTGTCAGTTCTTTAGTCTTTTCGATATCATGATCGAAAACATTCCTCGTTCTTCATAAGAAATAGTCTAATTCCGTCCATTGTATTTGAGATATTCGTTACTTAGAATGATATTCCTTTCCGAGCAACTCATTTTCCTACACTGACAATTCCCATGAAATTTACCTAAGCCATACCAAAAAACGCAGCCCACGCATATATTTTTCTATAATTACACAACTTCATATAGCAATTTTTTTCCTTCAGAGAAATACCAATGTGGATATAATCGAAATCACTTTTTTCTTACATATTCCCTGAAAATTATGTGCGGATATGACTCAAGAATATACGCTACTGCACTCCTGATAAAAATTAATTTAAAGAGGGATTCCTCTGCAGGTCAGAATTCCCGATTTCACGAAAGAGTTTTGTTGGAACCTCAGACTGGCAGATTGAAACTGTAACTGCAACTAATACAAATGACATGAAAAATATTAAACGAAAGCATCATATAAGTACTGCAAAACCAACAGGAACATTTTTTTATTTACATTTACTAAACGTAATTTAAATGTCTAAACAGTGACGTCTACCTCATTAAAAAGCTCACTAAAGATAGTTACCAAAACTAGTAGATATAAACGCCAAATTTGTAACGCACAGTTTGACTATCAAATTAATCGTAAATCCCCATAATGACAGCCATTATGATAAGGAAGATATTAAATGTAATAAATCTCAAATTTACGCGTAGCTTTATGGTTAATCCTCAATAATGGACATGGGACTGGAGACTTTTTGTGAAATATTAGATGGGGTACAATAATTAATGTGATAATCTACCTAATATAGTAGTAGCTTGCTTCAGTACTGAAAACGGGCACTACGTATTTGCGGCGAGGTTGTTAGAACCACCTCGGCGCAATTTACAGATGAAACGGTAGATCTTATTATCGGGTACAAGTTAATGGTTTTCCACTTTTTCTTTCTTTCTTTTTTTTTAAGAAAGTTTCCCAAACTATCAATTATTATCGTAAGCCGGTAAACATTGTCAACATATGAAAACATACATACTCTAGCAATTTAAAATAGATTTGAATTATTAAATAAGGATTACTTGATTCATTAAAAAATAAAACACATTCTTCTCCCGAAGTACACAGTGATCTGTTTTCGCTTAAAAAATCAAAGAACTGTGGAGACTCGGCTTCGTGCAAAACCTTGGAAACAGCTGCTGTCTAAGAAACGGGTTTTTTCGTTGTTTCCGCTTGAAAGTTTCAGCAAAATGCTATATTCCTTTTGAAATTTTATCGCAGCTTTTTTTCATTGCTGGCAAATCCCACAAGCTAATATTTTCATACACTATATTTATAGGAAAAAAATATTACGACTTTTATAAAAAGCATTGGGACCTGCAATAAAAATGGCGATGTTGCTTGAATGAAGGATTTTTATGAGCATGGTTGCCGGATGAATGGTCACGCGCATGGTTGTCAAAGTTGGGCACATTCTGAAAATCTGGTAACTTTTACTAAGGTGATCGCGTTAATATGCAAGTACCTGAAAAGAAAACTTGTCGTCAGAAATGTTCAGATGTCGCCAACATTAGCTAAAACCAACATCGAACCTGAAACTAAAGATTGACAAATTTTACGGTTGAATAAAACATTTTCTATATTTAGTTCTGCGATTTGTTTGCGAAACTAAACTGAAACCACTTCAAACAAAAAATCCGAAAAGGGGCGGCATGGATATTCTGACTATGAAAGGAAAGGAGGAGGAAGAATGAAAGGAGGGGTGAGAATCTATATTATTTGATCCCAATTCACTACATTTTCACAAAATTTACGAATTCTATCATCATAATTGTATGATTTCCACCTCTTCACTAAACGACTGAGGACTAACTTTTAGTAATTCCAGTTATAAAAAAATTCAAGGTACTTACGTATTATCGCAACCAGGTTGGCGCGATTTGTAAGTTTGAGTAAAAAAGTATGAATAGAAAGAAAATGTATATTTATTAATTACAGATAATTTTTAATACAGTTTTTTATATTATTTTGTTTTAAAATATAAAATATCAGTTAAACCCTTCCGGTTTCGAATTTGAATAAGTTACAGAATTATTTTCTTCGGCGGAAATCTTTTGGCTATTGCTTTTAGCACTGATTGAAAACCGTCTTCGCTATTAACAGCTTGAGCTTGGCGCCATAGAAATTCGATAAGGTATGAATCAAGATGATGACGGGCTGTTCCTTTCTGTTTTTTGTTTTCATTCAATCTAACCAGTAAGCAAAATAATTTCTTTACGAAAAACCACGTATAACACGTAGTGATGCCATAAGTAGAGTCGCCGAATTTGGCGATTTATGCGAATTTTGGCCTGGTTGCGTTAATACGTAAGTACCAAATTCAAGCATTCAGAGTAACAGTATTAGCTTTTAATTTTTGTATAATTTATTTAAGGAAAATTTTGAATTTCCCTTCATCAATTTTTTGTAAGATTTAGTGACACACGTCGACAATACAAAAATAATATAGCACTAATCTAGCAAATTTTATTTAAAAATTTTCAACCACTATTACAGTATTAGCGCAGTGACCTAGTTTTACTAAACTAATGATGCCATCCACAATTTTTAAAATCCTAATTAATTCTTTGACAACAAAGACATCACTAATTATTAATGTCAAAATAGATTTTGACGCGTCCCGGAGGCTGTGAAATTTTTATTAGTTAAAATTCCCCCCTTTTTGTTTTGTTACGTTTAAAAAATTTAAATAAAATATTCGATAGGTTAGTTAAAATATTCAATAGTTACTATTAGATAGTTAAATTACTCTAAAAGTAAATTAATTCGTATTTTCCAGCTCATCAACTATGAATATTATTTTCATACCAAAGGGTAAAGATACAGACTAAATAACGGCGCTCTTGATATGAACTGTCAAATATTCATTTAGCTGGTACATGAAGTAAATATCGTATTTACTCGAAAATAAGACCCATCTTATATTTAAGGATAAATTTTAAGAAAAAAAGACAAACGAATATTTGCTGACAGAACTGTTTTGATTTAAAATTCACTTGTTTCCGATTCTAATGAGAGGCAAGATACTTCATTAAATATAATGTATAACTATGGTATAGTATGAAAAATTCATAATTACTTGTTTTCAGGCAAACGAATAATCAGTATAGTGGATGTACGCCTAAACTGAAATCGCTCAACCACACATAATTATTATAATTAGCGGCAATTATGCAATTTATACGTGTGGCAGTTATTCGCATGATTTATTTAGAGTTTAAAAGTGATTATTCTGTATTGTATAATAATTTCTTCCTCTCATTCTGCAACTTCGTTTATCAAAACACCAGTTGTACCACATTTCCGAATAAAAAGATAGCAAAAAGTGAAAATAAGACATTTGAGTACAAGTGAAAACATTTGAGATGCAGACAATTTTAGAAAATACAGATATCTCCATCAAGCAAATAAAAAATAACAAAAACTTTGTGAAGCTATTTTTTCATAGCTTTGTGAAGAATATAATTCAAAAGACACCTAAAATTATTACAGCGCAATGTAGAAAGATGGGGGGGATTATACTTTTTTAACTACCGTAGACGTGATTAAAAATAATAAATAATGATTTTATTTGCAAAAAATTCGTTTTAATGTAAAGTTTCCCGCATGTAATACATAGGAATATGTGCGTTGCTTCGTAAAATTCACGAAGATTCACTAACAGCGTTACTCCTCCCCCCAAAAATATTTTTAGTATTCTAAAGTTAAGGTAAATTAATATTCTTGTAAAATAGTTTAATTCCAGGAAAACAATTCAATATTAATATGCGGGAATCCTAAATTTGATAAAAGAAGCTTTGACTTACCTCTATACAACTCGATTTATTAAGTGGTCGAGGAAGACATAACACAGCTGTCTGCTCCTCTACCAATCGATGATTTTAATAGCCTTAGAAGTTCCTAGTTCTCAATGAGATTAGATTTAACAGGTAAAATTGACGAGCAGGATCACGATCTCCTTAATAACGCAGAAAATCTCGCACGAACCTGCGGAAACATTTAAGTCTCCACCCCACTTTTTGTCACATGCGCAGACAGCAGTTTTTACGTTAAAGTAAGATTTTCCCCATGAATTAATTTTCGAAATTTTTTTACCATCGATCGAATTTTACGCTGAATGTTTTTTATATATCATGTACGGATGAATATAAATATTTTCAGCCAAAATCTAAAAGCTGCTAACAAATACAAAAAAACTCATACACTAATAATTTTAAATGTCAAAATTTTAAGAATAAACGTTAGCTCGAAAGGCAAAGCACTCATTAGTGATATCATGCATGTTAGTACGTAATGAAGAGCAGATTATTGAAAGGTCCAAATATAAACAGTTATTATAGGAAAGAAAAAGTGTGTTGCATTTTATGCAAGTAATTTACTCAGATTTATTTCTTTATATTGATGTTAACAAAATTTACTTAGCGTGGCAAACTCAATTACACAGTTACAAGATATTTCTATTCATTAGTTTCTAAAATATAGTTTATAATAACAAGAATGCTAATGGATTATTCAAGTCATAAAACATTTCCATTCTTAGTAACGGAATTAAAATAATTTCTAAAAAATTTAACAATAAGTAAATTTGGGATACTTATATAAGAAATACTTTTTGAAACTTAAGCATTTTATAAACATTCGTTGGATTTGTAGGGGGATGGACCCAAAAACAGGGTTACAAGTGTAATAAAAAATTATTTATTATCAATAGAGAGAAAATACAAAAGGGAATTAAGAGGCATACTTGCCTACTATTTTCCCGCATAATCACCAAATCTATTTAGGCATTTATCTGAAAACAGGACTAGCTTGTTTAACCAGGCTTTGTAGAAATCAGGTACCTGTCCACTAGAGCCAATTCTCGGCGGCTGTTTTCACACTACTGTCTGAAGAAAACATAATTCTAGAGAAATGTTCCTTCAATTTTGGAAACAAATCACCGAGTGCTAAATCAGGCCTATTTTGAGGGCGACTCCAGACTTCCCACTTAAACTTTTTCAGCAATTCTTGAGTTTGGCAAGCAGTATGGGGCCAGTCATTGCCATGCAGGAGGATGACACCATCACTCAATATGCCAGGGCGCTTGCGTCGGATGGCTTCATATAACAACCTTGTCTAACTGGCACAATAACGATCGGCAGTAATGATATGGCCAAATTCCAGATATTCGATCAGGACAATCACATTTCGCACTTCCAAACAAGGCCACTTTTCTAAATGTCCATTTCAATCGCTATGACGCGTCTGCGAATTTACTCTATCTACCAGCAAAACCGCTGCTAAACAACTGGTGCCATCACTCGCACAGCCACTGCTAAACAACTAATGCCATCTGCCTACACTCTGGGAATAAAGTACTTCCTCCACAATAATTGTTTTTCAACTGTTGATGCTTCTAACCTTTTTTCTGGACCTACCTACGTATAATCAATAAAAACAGACTTTAATAGCGCCATATACAATATATGTCGCCAACAAATTTTTCCCGTATCTTTTATTTTCTGTCACTGTAATATGAAAAGTTTAAACATAGTTTTTTACTGGTGATGATACTCAAGAGAATATGTTATTGCTGGGACATCCTTGGATTTCTTCCTCGGACTAGGCCGTCCTTTTAAGAAATCTTCCTCGAAGACAGCTCTTCTTAAGCACAAAGCCTTTCAGCGAAATACGACAATAAATAACCTTTTCTTTGATTTTTACCACTTTATGATAGCACTGTGATACAAGGCTCTTTAAAGGTGAGAAGTTAAATTGACCGAACACTGTCAATTGGGGTTTCAAGCAATTAAGTGTTCGAGTTGCATTTCCTCATACAAGCTTATACAAGTTAAATACAAGCCATCTCCTCAAAGAAAGATTCCCGTAAATGTATCTCCGCTGAGCTAGACAATCTTTGAGAATGCTTTGTTACAGATAAATAACTATTCAATGCCTCACTGCGAGATTGATGAATTGAAAGATACGGCAGTAATCTGGTGATCAGGATGATAAGAGACTGATTAACGGCAATTTGAATACCGTCAGATGGCTACATTAGTTTTTTAGTAGTTTTCTACTTATTCATATTACAAATGTAATATGAATACCAGCCGATTCTTTGTGAAGGCATCCTCTCCCTTAGGTACATGGCTCTCGCATATTTTGCCACAAATAATTAAGAAAATAAAATGAAATTCAAATCAATCAATCAAAAATCAAATCAATTGAAATCAAATTATGTATCAATTAGCTATTTCTAATAGGTTAAAAAATGAGTTAAAAATTTCGTCTAAAGAATTAAACTGATCTCTGACGTTACTTGTGCTATTTAACGACAAACAGTGTTAAAAAACGCTGAAAACTGTAGTTTAATCAGAGTTCAAATTTCGGTGACGGGCTGGCTGCATGGTAGTTTTCGAAATTCACCCCATGTGTAATATGAATACAAGCCAGTTCTCCTTCATAAATCCTTCACAAAGACAGCTCTTCGCTTAGGCAAAAGCATTCGTGTGCTTTCCCGTATTCAGATAACCAAGCTGTCGTTTATTCGAAATATTTAAAATGAGTTCCAAAGTATCCATATACTTTTATTTGATAATATTTCAACAGGAATCACTCATATCGAGAAATTCCTAAATACAACATCTTAGACTATCGCAGCTATTTGCAAACTATAAAGTGCTATTTAATATTATCTTCAATATACCATTCTCAGTAATAAAATAAATAATTTATAGGTACATTAAACTGAGACAACCTGAAAATTGGCAGCGAGTTTTAGAGAAACTTAAACAGTTTTGCAGGAATCAAATATGGTACTACTCCACCGACATCAAATTAAGAATCATTTTTCACTTCATTTCCTATTTGACATTGGCAATATAAATACTTTCCTATCTAATGATATATTAAATTATGCGTCTAAATTTTAATAGCTGATAAGACACTTACTTAACTTCTAAGTTTGAGCGTTTTGAAATAACGGATGCAGTTAGATTAAGCTTTAAAGATAGAAAATTTTTAACTTTAGTGCTACTGGAAGTTTTGAAAATGTAGTTCAAGACGCCAAAAAACAGTTTACGAGAAAATTCACAAAAATCCTCTTATGCGACTTAACATCACTCGAGTTGCAGATAAATTTGCAATTGAAATATTCAGGATATCCACAGAAATACTTTGGAACAGGGGTTCCCCAAAGTGTGCGCCGCGACGCCCTGGGGAGCCTTGTTTACTCTTTTATGGAATCTAAATAAAATCGCTTGCGCTGCATAAATCGCTGGTTGCGTAGGGAACCGACAACACCGCTCTCCTCCCGCGTACGAAATTTGGGTTGGGTTTGGCAAAGCCGAATTCTTTGCTAGCCGCCGTGAGAGATTTCCAGAAGCCCGCATTCTATCGTCACGTCACGTCACGTCACGTCACGTCACGTCACGTCGACAGTTGTCACGAAAGAGCACCATATGCTATGTGGAGCCATTACATCATCCATAGAGAAGCACTTGCAGCCATTGCATATCATCCATAGGGAAGCACTTGCAAGTCGATTAGCTGTATTGGAATGTGTTATACACCTAGTAAACTACATAAAAACTAGGCCGTTGAAAGCCAAACTACTCAAAACACTTTGCATGAACATGGGAGCTGAACACGCAACCCTGATATATTACTGCAGTTCAAGATGACTTTCACGTGAAAATGTCTTATCCCGTACATTCGAGCTAAATCAAGAAATTCACACTTTTCTGTAAGCGGAAGGACATGCAAACTCCAGGTAATTTGCTGAACCAGACTTTTTACTAAAACTGGCACATTTGTGCGATATATTTGACAAGCTGGATGCCTTGAATGTGTCTCTACAAGGCAATAATGTCTCTTTAAGGCAATAATATGCACATCTTGAAACTATTGAAGATTACGGCGTTTAGAAGAAGACTGCAGTTGTGAACGAGAAAAATCAATGAGGATGGCGGTCAGGATTGTTTCCCCGAATTGCATAAATACGTGTCCTCTAATGAGCTCGTTGTCTCTCAAAAATTATTCTCTCTTTTCACGGAACACCTTTCGAAGCTCACTGAATAGTTTGCAAAATTCTTTGAGGAAGAAAATATCCATAAATGTTCTCGGATCCAAAATCCTTTCCATGCTTAAAGTTACACCAGAATTCACTTCACAAGAAGAAGAGAGTCTCTTTGAACTCTTGCGACAACAGGCTGAAAACAAAATTGGCTCGTTCCGATTTGGTGGAGATTTGGATAATCATCAAAAATTAATATCCAATTCTAAGTTCAAAAGCTTTAAGGATTCTCATTCTTTCTGCAACGTCATATTTATGCGAAACCGCATTTTCAGCTGTAACTGTAATTAAGAGTAAATATTGTTCAAAGATGAACGTGGAACAAGAAATGAGAGTGGCAGTGTCAAGTTTTATTTCTCGCTTTGAAAAATTTTGTTGGAGATCAGAAAGCTAGTCCGTTCCATTTTCCTAGTTTTCTTTAATAACAGTAATATAATATTCTTGCGTATTAGTTCAGTATATATCCGCAAATTGTAATTGTTTTCATTTCTATGCCTGATCACTAGTATCAATATACAGTCTTATTTAATGAAATGTTGTGATTTGCTATGACACTATGTAGTAAGGAGGTTGTAAAGCACAAACTTGTACAACAGTTCACTGAACACGACTAGGGAGCCGTGATAAAATACTAAACCTTTAAGTGCGCCGCCAACTGAAAAAGTTTGGGAACCCCTTTTCTAGAAGACTGCACACATGAAGAATCTTACAAGAAGATAACAGAGATGTAAAGTCAAAACTGAAAAAAAATCTCTTAGATAAACCGGTCCCCAGGCAGAATTTCAAAATCAAACTATGTATCCATAGAATTTTTAAGCGCTGTCACCGGAAAAAAAAATATAGACCAAAAATAATAAATAAAAATCCTCTCAATGAAAATAGTGCGGACTGAAACATACTTTTTTTTAGTCATACTTGGCAAGATAACTTAAAGATGAATAATTTTTAAGAATGTTTGAAGAGTGAGAGTACATTAAAAATTTAAAAACAAGGATTGACGATCCCTCCCTCGCACGCACGTACACACGCACACAAAAATAAATAAATAAATAAATCAGGTTTTATATTACGCCTAAGGGGGTGTTTTTCCTATTCACACACATACAAGTTCGACAGCATTTGGGCTACCGTCCCGGTACTGTTCTTTTATTGAGACCGTAGTCGTTGGCAAATGTTTTGTTAAATTCGCCAAGAGAATGGTTCATATGAAATCGCCGATGTTCACTTCTAAAGTCGTTACAATATTAACTTTTTTAAGAAAAAGTAAATTACCATGGATTTGAAAATTTGGACTGGCCTAATGATGAAATATCTTCCATACAATTTCCTCAGGAAAGAGGACTTATTCGGTTTGAAAAAAAGTGCATGAAAAACCATAAAATGAGATTTTTCCCTTGCTTTCTTTGGCAAGTTGTTTAATTCATATTAAAAATTTCTTAATTTTACGAATATTTGTTGTTATTTTTTCTCTTGGAGTTTTTCTTCAACTTAAACGTATCGTATTTTATTTATCGTAATTTAAATTTTGGCGATTATTTTTATGTTTCGACACTTTCGCCAGATCGTCAGTTTTGATGATACCTGAATCCGGTTCCAATAACAGAACAGCACAAACGTCCTTTTGGGTTAAAAATATTTAAAAACAGCACATCTTTAGAATTTCCGATAGACAGTCTCGCGCGCTGGAGTTTTCCGTACAGTGTTGCAGTTGCTCGCCTTGAAATCGTCGAGTTTGTTAATAAAAAATTTGTTAAAGTTTTACAAAATATGAAGTAGACAAAAAAAATCCAAATTCTGGCCTCCAGATGCTCATATTCGGTTGGAGGACCACGTTATTCAAAATTTGATGTCTGCAGGTATCGTTTTTTCACAATGCGAGAAACATAACATACATTACTGCAGATTCTTCATTATTTAATTTCTTTAAATATAATACAGGGCGATAATATTTGATGACAACAATCTGGAAATAGATACAACGCAAAATGCCGTTTCAAGACTAATAGCCCAGGGAGCCATTTCCAGAGTAATAGCTGTTTCGAGACAGCTTAAAATAACTTAGGATTTTATTTATTTCTCTTGATTTTGCTTTTTTAAATCTTGAAAATAACATATATGTTAATATTAAACATGATTATCCGATCATTCAAAATTTCTTTCCACCGACAGCTGGGTCCATTGAGGATCAGCTTTGATCCATTGAGGCAGCTAACATAACGGCGAAGCAGCTACACTGAGGGAATTAACTTTGTCACAAAGTTCCAGGCCTGTGTTCAGCGAAGTGGCAAGTAAAATGTTTGGCGGTGAGTTTCTTGAGTTTTGAGAACTGCAAAAAAGAGTGCTGGAACGAGTCAGTGGTTCACGGGTAGAAGAAGGGTGCAATACGGGTAAGCAGAACAATTTCAGTGTCCACACATATGGAGCTAGAAATGGATAGATGCAACTGAAATACTGTAAATGGATTTCCACATCCTTAGACATCATATAATGGCCACAGTGAACTCGCGAATCGCGCGCACTCTTGCAGATAAGTGGTGCGGTTCTTATGCAAATAAAATGCATCTATGATGATGATGATCATCATCATCATCACACTCCCTTATGATCATCATCATAAGGGCACAGCCCCGATCCTCCTAGCCGGCACAAGCCGGCCATGTAACCCAAAAGTGGAACTGGCCAGGGAAAAGGAAAAAAAAAAAAAAATCTGAAAGGTTTCAGATTTTAAATTACGTTCAAAGGGGCGTTTTTTAAGGTTTTGTGTGTTGCCCTTATTTATTAAATATGTTCTTCGCACTTAAGCTATAAAATTCAGTTCTACAGCAATATCGCAAAATAATTTTAAAATGAGTACATCTTTCGAATTTCCGATACACAGTTCCGCGCGCTTTAGATAAAAAGGTTTTTTTCCCCGTAGTGTTGCCATTGCTCGCTTTTAAATCGTTTGAGCTTGTTCATCAAAAATTCGTTAAAGTTTTACAAAATATGAAATAGGTAATAAAACAGATTCAAAATTTGGGCTTCCAGATGCGCATATTCCGGTGGAAACGTACGTTATTCAAAAGTGGATGGCTCTAGGTACCGTTGTTTTAACACATTTGGAGAAATATGCATACATTTATGCAGGTTCTTCATTATTTAATTTCTTTAAATATAATACAGAGGGCTGCAAGATTTGGTGGCAACAGTTTGAAAAGTTATTCAGACTTTTAATGTTTCCAACGCAAAATCGCAAAACGAAAACAATAATTAAAAAAACAAGAAACATATAAAGTCAAAATTTCAGTCTCAGTACCGAATTCCAATTCCATCTCTGTTCATATTTATAATCGTCATCATTTTTTCTGCAAAATCTTTCAAATTTGAATAGTTCCTTTTAAAAATCTTCCATAAAATTCTTCCTAAATTTCTCTCTTACACTCCGCGTAAACATACATTCATCGAGGAAGTACCTGGCATCCCCAGACTTATCACATATTAAGCATTTATCATTATTCTGCAGATAGAACCGATTAAAATAAGCCAGGAAACGCCACCTGATTTATATCAACATTATTTATAATAACCATCTTCTAGTTTAACTTTATATTTTTCATTAAATCTTTATACTTCCTTGTACGAAGTAAAAAGAAGTATTGTAATCGCGAAACACTTCGGGTGTCATATTTTAACGAAAATATCCATTTTGACCGCTATCGAATACAATATAACGATGTTTTTGCGTGATATCTGAACATAAGGACAGAATAAAGGACTGTTTTTCCCCCAAAAAATTATAAAACTGATTTAAAATGGATTCTGAAGAGATTCTTTCGTAGCGTCTGTGCGTAGGTATGTACTTATGTATGTATGTATTTCGCATAACTCAAAAAGGAGTAGCCTCAGAACGTTGGAATTTTGTATATAGGACTGCTATAACATGTAGATGTGCACTTCCTATTTTGGTTGCAATTGGCGCACCAAAAGTGTATAGATTTATGCATATATATATATATATCCACTCTGTTACTCAGCTCAATGAGCTCAGTTTTCTTATTCTTATATGTTTGTAAAATGTGCATCTTTTGTTCCAAAATGATTGAAATTATGTTTTCTTATCTTCCGGTTAAGGTTTTTATGCCTTTAATTAACTTGCATATTATAATTACAGAATTATCAACAATTTAAAAGTTGTTTAAATGTGGCTAAGCCTAATTATTCTGGCCATAGCGGCCATACTTTTTTACATTTGAAACTTAGCAGAATAGCGGATTTGTTCCCAATCTAGACAAACTAAGCTTCGCAACAACAAAGATAACGCCTTCTTTTATTATAGCAAATTAAATCCTGTTTAATCCATTCTGGAATTTATTCCAGGAAATTATGTGTTTAAGATTTACTTCGTAATTTTTAATATAGATATTTTGAGTTTTTATGTATTTTTACCTTGTCGCGAAGTGAGAACTCAATTAATTGAATGAGAAATACTGAATCGCCTGTGAAAAACTTTTTTTTTTAAATTTCTTTTGTGCATCGTTTTAGATTTACCACAGCATTTAAATAGAACATGTGGCAACGATTAGATAATTCTTCAGGTGATATACATAATTTTTGTGTATTCTGAGTTATAAAATGAATGAGAAGTAACGCTGTTGAGTGAACCTAGCGCCAGAGTATTGCTATGGTAAACAAATACAGTGAATTTTAAAGAGCGCATTTATTCTATTGTGGTTTATGCGCTATCGACGAAGTAGATTTAATTAAATCTCATAAGTTTAAATGAAATGTAAAATGCATATAATTTAATATTCCGTACAAGGAAGTGATGTGGTGTACACATCAGATTTTTTCTTATTACACGACTGCTAGCAAATATTCCATTCTGTATAAATCCAGTTTTCCATTTCAGAAATCGTCTTTTTTCTTGAATATCAAAATTATCGGTTTCATCCCCAAGTGTCGTTCTTTTAGCAAGAATGTACATCCTCTCATTTCCGACAATTCCACTGTGTACTTTCACCCAGCGTAATATGTTTTCTTTCAGCCTTCTTAAACAAGTCTTTTATTTCATTAGTCAGTCGATTTTTATGATCCGGTTGAGAAAGTGCTTGTAGCGCATAGAGGGCATCAGTATAAATATTTATAAAATATCAACCTGTTAATTTTTTATTAATCCAATTCAAAGCTTCTCTTCATGCATTTATGATATATGTTAAACTAAAATTACTCAATGTTCAAAAGAAAGTAATTTATTTCACTTCTTTTGACAAAGGTATTAAATTTAGTGACCAATGTCCAAACGTAGTTATTTATTAGTAACGCAAACGTATTCATCTCAATCGCATCTTATTAGTAATAATGACTCTTCTTTTACTTCAGTAATAGACTTTCTCGTCGTACCTAAAATTATAGACTTAGTTCCTTCATCGGGTCCTTATCCTGAACATTACAAATTAAGTATACCAAATCGTTCTACATTAGATGATCCAAAATTTGATATCCCTGGAAATATAGGTATGATTTTAGGGTCTGAATTTTTCTATCAAATAACAAAAGATAGTAGAAAATGAGTATCTGAAAATGTAATATTTATAAACTCCGTATTTGGCTTGATTGCTAGGGGACCAGTTGTTTCAGATACCAGTAAACAATGTTGTTGTTTAACAACTAATTCGGAAACCTCTGATAACTCTAAGAAAATTTTGGGAAATAGAAGAAATTTTCGTTGATCGGCCCTTAAGTTCAGAAGAATAGTTCTGTGAAGACCATTTTCAAAAGACGTACAAACGGGATTGTACGGGTAGATTCGTCGTTCAGATGCCTGTCAAGGAAGAGGAATTAAATACTCTCAGTAATTCACGAATTTTAGCTGAAAAAAAGACTGCAACAAACAGTTAGAAGATTGAAAAAAAGTCCTGATATGCGTAAGCTTTATTGTCATTTTCTTCAAGAATATGAATCACTAGGTCATATGCAGAAAGTAACCAAGGATTACCCACCCGGTCCTCATAATTTATATTTGCCACACCATGGTGTCTTTAGGTCTGAGAAAACTTTTACGAAATCTCGGGTGGTTTTTAACGGGTCTGTCCCGACCACTTCTGGTCGAAGCTTGAATATTATTCTTGATGGAAGAGTACATGAAGACGTTTTTGACATTATGATTATATTTCGAAAACAAAGTAGTTTTAACAGCTGATATTAAACAAATGTCTAGGTAAATTCTGATAAAACCAGGCCAGAGAGATCTGTTAAGAATTTTATGAGAAAACACAGAACATGAGACTCCTACAGAATATAAATTGAATACAGTGACTTATGGCACCAAACATGTACCATTTCTAGCTACTAGAGTTATAAAACAGTTTTTGACCAATCTACTAAGTTCAACTTAGCTGCCAAAGTTGCACTTTCTAGCATATATATTATAAATGGTAGCCAAGGTATCAAAACCTGTAAAGTTCTCAAAGATCAGTTAATTAAAATGTTTCAGTCACGTGGCATGAGTCTACATAAATGGAATTCTAACTGTGATGAGCTTCTAGAAATAGATCAAACTTCCGAAGAGCATTTATGAAACTGAAGAATCTTCTACTAAAACACTAGGTATAGTTTGGAATTCGAAAGAAGATACATTTGTTTTTAAAGGTTCAGTAAAGCTGTAAAATTTATACCAAACGAGAAGTTTTGTCAACTATTGCTAAACTTCATAACCCATTCGGATTTATTGGACCTGTTATAACAAAGGCCAAGATATTTCTCCAGAAGCTTTGGCTAGATAAAATGAAGTGGGATGATGAACTTGTTGATCAATTGAGAAAAGAATGGAACCGTTTGGTTCACACCGTAAAGGCAATTGAAAACATTAGAATTGACAGACATATCTTGAGTTTTGATCTTCAATTCATTGTTTTACTAGGCTTTTGTGATGCTTCCATTGCTGCATACGGAGGAACTGTTTATCTTCGAAGTTATGAATAGAAACTTTTCCCCAACAACTAATTACTTGCCAGCAAATCAAGAGTTTCACCTTTAAAGAAAATTTCTGTTCTGCGATTGGAGCTATCTTTTTGCTTACTACTTACTCTCACAACTTGTCAACAAAATCAT
>KK115313.1:76389-98986 GCA_000611955.2 Stegodyphus mimosarum | reverse complement strand
ATAGATGAATATATAAAAATCTATATATATGAATATATACAAATCTATATATACTCAAACCTGTTTTTGCGCAGTGGATAGGGACGCATAAAAAATTCGCACAAAACTTCACAAGTAACTATAAAAAATAGAGTCGTTTAGAGCTGACTATTTTTCAGTTACCATGTAGTCATTGATCAGTTTTTGCGACGACTGTTGTTTCACTAGACGCTTGTATACGTCTCGGTAGCCAGATATACAAGATTGAAGCCCTTTTTTTATTGATTTTTTTTATTGATAACTTCATCAATTACGTTCCAATTTGATTGAAATTTTCGTGTACCGCATGAAAAAAAAAACGCACCAAAAAAGACCGCACAAAAACAGGGTTGAGTGTATAAGGCATCTTATGCAAGAAACCACATAAATCTCAAGATCAGTAATCTCTAAGTTATCGATCACCAGCTATAGGTGAATCAAAAATTCTTCCATTTAAAGCAATATTAAAAACCAACAGAATTCTGAAATTATAAATGATAAAATTCTCATTGCTAATTAAAAAAACATTTTTTATAAACGTGAACGTTATTCTCCTCACTAGTTGATTCTTAAAATTATTTTTTTATTATCATGAATTATTTGTGACATACATGCGAGAGAGACAAATAATTCATTCCTGCACATAATTCATGTTTTACAATAAATCTAATGATTAATTTATTTTACCTTTATACATTTAACATCTTTGCACATTACAATCTTTGTAGATATTAATAGCGAAAATGAATAAAGTGCTTTTCTAAGATCACCAGTTAACATTTTACACGGCTCCGCAAATAACTCAGAATTTTAAAGAAACGCACATGCTTATGGTGTTAGCGACTATTGCTTAAGAGTAAATTTATAAAACATCATATTATAGCAGTATATAATTAAGAAACTTACTTTTACAATTGGGGGAAAAATTTCTAGTTAAAACACGTCACACTGCAAGATTTGAAGAGTTGAATCCACAGCTAGCGATGCAATCACCACTCCACGCGCCGAGGTCACGCTAGATTAGAGAAATGCATATGAGTATGTGCTTGCCATTGCGCATTTGAGATAATGCTCGCGAATTTATTTCGTCACTGTTTTTTGAACTTCGCGCTGAGGAAAGCGCCAATGGTGAATATTTTACCTCAACCAGCCCACAATCGGCCAAGGTTGAATCGGCGCCCATAGATCGCCCTTGCACGATATAAACATCCGATGATACTCTCGATATCAGGTCGCTTGAATTTTGAATCACGATGTGGAGCAGCTGGACAGATGCTCTCTGACTCGTTTTTCAAAAAGAAGAATCACTACGTGCATGTCTGCTTTGTCTGCGTGTCAGTTAATGGTCTACGAACCTACTGAAGAATAAGAAAACGCAGATGGTTTCTTTTACAGAAACATGAAATAAAATTTTTGGAAAAAAAAAAAAGGGGGGAAGAATATTGTAGAAAGGTGAGTGCACTGAGAATGATCAGAGTTACACAACCATTATGGAATTGCGGGAAAATTTCATCCGGCATTTTGGAATATCAATTCAAATTTTCGAAAATATTTCCCAGTTTTGGGAAGAAGAAAGAAAGCGGGAAAAGAAAGGAGATTCACATAATTATCTGTATTTAAGAAAGAAGTAATCTTGAACTTTTAATCATTCTGCTTACTTTTCGTCTTTCATGTCCATAATTTTTATTCCATCTGTTGCAAAAATTTATCCTATATATGCATAAAATTAAAAAAATAAAAACTAAACGAAAGAAACAAACAAAAAAGAAAAGAATAGGTATTTAGAAAAATTTGGAACATAAGCATCAGTTTCTAAAGTTCGGAACCTAATACGTTAGATGTAAAAAAACTAGTAATATACAATAACAATAAACGAAAGTAATTTTATAAATTAAAAAAAGGAATTTTTAAATTAAAATGTATAAAAGGAAAAGTAGATAATTAGATCAACAACGAAATGTGGTACACAAGATGAAGGAAATACAATACTTAATATCACTTCATTTTTTTTTGAAGTAGCTACGGTCTATACTTTCGGTCTCAATATTTTACAATAATATTTTTTAATAATTATTTAAGCCTCCAATTGCGTACAGATCATAAAGTTACTCAATGAAAGTGCTGAATTTAAGAAGTAAATTTGTTGATTAAAAGTTAGACTTCATTCACTTACACTTGAATATTTTGCTTGACTCGATACTTTGCTTTTAAGTCTGAATTTTCCTGATGGTGCTTTCATGAGAACTTTCCTAAATTTGTAGATTTTGTTATTAAAATATAATATTAGCGTTATAAAGTTTCGTCTAATGTTAAATTATTCACTTACGAAATGAACAAGTATTGGAACTCATTTTTTCAAGTGAAAACTAGTTGTATACATACAGAAAATTTCAGGAATCTATTTCAGGATTTTCATATTCGAGATTCCTGAATATCGTGATTTTCATAATTGATTTAGAGCAGGTGATGACATGAGTGCGTATGTATTTGGTTATAAACTAAATTTACTCTATAAACACAACAGAGTACTACTTTTCTTTTACCAATGGCTGGCACTAGCTATTATAAGCGTTGGCTACTACTAAACCCGGAAGCGGTGGTCATTTTATTATGGAGACATCTAATAGGTGGTCCAGCATTGTCTCCTGTGAAGGGATCGACAATCCGGGAATCGAACCCGGGCCCTTTGGTACGGCAGTCAGAGTCACTATCCACTTTCTCATTTGGGCTGCCAACAGAGTACTTAATTTCATTAATTTCAGGCTTCGTTTATTATGCCAAAAAATTTTAAACGAAGTTACTATTTAGAAACTAACTTCATTTCAGATTACGAGGTGCGTGTGATCTGTAGGAAAAGTTACGGACCATCGAAATAACTATGGCAAATAACCAAAGACATGAAAAACTGTTTATTAAAAGTTTTTCTCGTTAATTAATGCAGAGCGTTAAGAAATTTTAGTCACATAAAACTTATTCGGAAAAATCAAGAAGTAATATATTCCGAAACATGAAGAGTTGATAATTATAGTATTTATTTAAAAACAAAATCGCCTACAGATTTACTACACCTTGCTGTATTATGCATTCACACATTGCCCTTAGATTCTAAAATTTGGTAGAGGAGTCTTCTGAATTGATATTTTGGTAAATGAAATTACAAACTGAAGGGGAAGAGTTTAACTATCATACTATATAGAATCATTAAACTGTTTAAATACAGTAAATCCCACTGGTAATTACCATGTATACCGCAAATGACCAAACTTCATATCAGTAATTCAATTGGAATTCAAAAAATTTCCAGAGGCGCAATTTTATTTTCCAAAAGCCATTAAATCCATTTTTACTTCACTTTAAAAGTAGTGAAACAGGTTGAAATGGAATTAAACGTCTGATTCTAAACAATCATTCAGTGACAGTTTATTTTCTGCACGTGATGATGCATCGAAAAGGACGCGAAGTTTTATGGTGTCTTTGTATACTCTAATTACAGCTTGATGCAGTAAAAGTACTCTTTTTCTGTTGTTAAATACCCCAATTCCTCCGTTATGCCTGCTTGTAAATGTTGATCTATCATAGCTCTGTAATGTGCATGGAAACTTCAGATTCTTCTTAAATCTCGGCCACAGCGACTCAAATCGTTTTAATACTACCTTAAAATTATGCGGAAATTCCCTTGCATGCTCGTTCAACAACAAGCAAGCCATATACCATTTGTCCTCAAATTTTACGGATTTTCAAAATTTTCTAAAGGTACTTTCGTCTTGTAAGCTGGGACTGTCAACAGATTTATTGCAAATTCCTAACGCTTCCAGCTGCAGTTAATTTCTTACCAATTCGTACGTCAAATCAACTTCTAAATTTTTAGACAAACAAACAAAACTTATATCAAACAAAACAAAACTTATAGAAAATTCTGTATGACTTTAAATGTTTCTTATGTATTACATTTGTTTTCTGTTCCATTTACAGGCCACCAATAGAATTTTTACCGCTACTAGTGATTCCGAAATTCGGCAGGCCATTCTTCAACAGCATCCACAAGCATCCATCCGTCTATTCGTAAAGCATTCACCAGCAAATCAAACTTTTAAAGATTTTCTTTCCAAAATTCTTTGATTGAATCAGTATAATATTTTTATTTTTTTTATGTTTTTTAAAAACATTATTAGGTTTTTTTTTAAGCTGATAAGAAATGAAATACACTCATGCCCATAAATTAAGGATAATGCAAAATCAGGCAAAGGAAGAGTTAGAAGGAAAACAAATTTGACTTCTTTGTAAAGTTTATTTATTAAACAAAAGGTAAAGAGCAAAAAAAGATGCTATATGTTTGATATTAATAAAACAAATTAGCGATTTTTTTCTCCCTGGAGCAAAATACAAAAAACCTATTTACAAAAAACCAATATCCCATGGTTGGTATGATTGTTAATACATTGTATATCTCCAAGACGATGCAATACAGTCCGTACAACGCCTAGGCATGCTGAGTATCAAATTATCGATCTGATCTTGGGGAATATTACACCACTCAAAAAGCAATGCTCTCCGAAGTTCCGGTAGACATGTAGGAGGAGGTTGACGGGCTGCAACTCGTCGGCCAAGCATGTCCCATACGTGCTCTACTGGATTCAAGTCCGGTGAGAATGCTGGCCAGTCCATACGGGTGATATCCTCCGATTGAAGGCATTCGCTTACGATGTTTGCACGGTGAGGACGGGTGTTGTCATCCATAAACACAAATTGTGCGCCCATGGCGCCCCGAAACAAACGTACATGTTGTTCCAGAATGACATCCCGATAGATTTGGTTTGTCACGGTTCCAATTTGAACATGCAGATCAGTTCTGGAACCCAGAATAATTCCACGCCAAACGAGCACTCTTGCACCACCATAACGGTGTCGTTCAATAATGTTTTCTTGGTGATAACGGGTACCTGCAGCTCTCCATATGAAAGTCTGGCAAGAATCAAACTGCAAGCTAAACCTGGACTCGTCGGAAAACATCACACAAGCCCACTGTTGCGGTGTCCACAATGCATGCTATCTACTCCAGGCTAACCGCAGGCGACAGTGAGTTGCAGTAAGTGGGACGCATCTGACAGGTCTACGAGCATATAGACCAATCTGCCCTAAGCGTCTGTACACGATCTGCCTTGAAATTGTCGTACCAGTGGCTGAAGAGAGCTGACGAGACAGGTCTGAGGCTGTGCTCCGCCTGTTTCTTTTGGCAGTAACTGCCAAATACCGGTCCTCATTCGGCGTTAAAACTCTGGGGTGACCTGTGCTGTAACGTCTACTCACATTACCATCATCTTGGAATCGTTGCTAAAGCCTGGAGATGACACTCTGGGCAATTCCAAGTTCATCTGATACTTCCAGTTGAGTACGCTCCCATTCCAGACGGCCGATAATTCTACCACGTAAAAAATCATCCAAATACGTCCTTTGTGTCATCTCCAGGTTATTGCACTGAAATTCACTATTCGGTTATTGCACTGAAATGCTTAAAAAGCGCCTGCGAACAATTTTACTTCTTTACCTGTATTTCTTATATATCACTCTCTTACACTCTCGTCATTGTGACGTACCATCGGTGTCATCTGGTTACTTCCTGAAATTTGCATATGATTCTTGAAGATGTGTGTAGTGATTTTACAGGTGATATATTTATTTTAGAGTTCGATTTCCGCGTGACTCCGAATTATCCTTAATTTATGGACATGACTGTAAAATAATTGCATTTGGACATTCATCCGTTAAAGTTGGCTAATAATTTTGTAAAAAAATGAATTTAATTAATTACTTTCTTTTAGACACTAATTAGTTTTAGTTTACGATATTTCATATAAAATTTTATTTGCATAAGAGTCGGCCTATGACGCCCCCCCCTGGAAAAAAATTCATCATAATTTCTCGTTCGCTGTTTCGTTATTCGACTAAATTTAAAATGAATTTAACTAACTACGAATTGCATTTTCATGGGTCATCACTTCTCAGAAACATTTAATTATTTTTACCGAAAATTATGTTTATAAGTGTAATTATTAATTTATTCGAAAGCAATGTTTTAGACTCAAACAGAAAGAGTTTTGTATTTACGTTAATTCCAAAAGAAAGGTAAAAAAATACTGAGATTCTCTTTCTCAAAATTACTGCAAGACAAAATAAAAATTTAGCAATAGTTTTTATTTCTTAAAATTTATCCTAAAATGTTAGAGTAGTTTATTATTTGAGTATGTATTATTTTCGATATATGCATGTAAGGTTAATTTCAGTATTACATGGATCGTAGTGATTGGGCTTGCTGTTTCTTATCGTTAATTTCGTCTTTCCATCGATTAATGTTTAAAAGAAAATATTTATTTTATTACAGTATCACGTTATTGTAGTTATTGTAACCCAAGTTCATCAAGTTATCGTACAGATTAAAATTACTTACTCAGATTCATACTAATTTAATAAAAAAAAGATTGATCCTTATATGAACAACTATTTGAAAATTTTGGAGACAATATACAAATATTGCTGAGCCTGACTAGCGCTTAGACCAGCAAGGCTAAGTAATCAAGTCCATGTCTTATAGCCATTGATCAGACCCATGCCTTATGGACCTAAGTAATAGTCAGGTCCGAATCAAATACTCCTTCTCAAAAAAAATTTTTCTTTCCTTTTCTTTTCTATGACATTTTTCTATCTCTACGGCATATAGAAAGTTAGTTTTTTTTAATATCATCGGAATTATTAATCAAATAGTTGTTGAGAAACTGTTTGACTATCGAAAGAAATGAACTTATTCAAAAAAAGGCCATTCAAAGAATTTTGAAGTCACCTGAAGAGATTAAAATTCAAGGGGACAAGGTGTAGTGAATATGAGGGAAGGGTGTGACACAAAACATCCCAGACATATTCAATTAAGTCTCTGCCTGGCATTCATCGATATGTGGGGTAAAGCATTATCATAATGGAAGGCTCCTCGACAATTGAACAGTTCTGGGCGCTTTGATTCAATTTCTGCTTTTAAAACTGCCATTTGGGAACAGTATTATTCCGAATTTATAGTCTTATTTGTATACTATGAACAGCAATTCATGGTATACAATTCATTTGTAGTCTAACCATACAAAAGCTTTTTTCATTGTTACTGAAGGAGATCAATTTTTGCCTATCCTGTGAGCTTCTCCTTATAACATTATAGCATAGTATCCACTTCTCATCACAAGTAATGATCCATTAAAAAAAAAAGCTTTAATTTTCTTCAACAACCACATGCTGAAACTTGAGCAAGCATATTCTGCTCTTTTGAAATATGGGGTATCCATACATAGAAACATCTTATGTATCAAATGTTTTTCAAATGGTCATGCATTGTATTTTTTTTAAATATATAGTTTGTCTAACAGTTCCCGAACTGTGTAGAGTATATTTTCAGTGATAGCTTCGTTTAATAGGTTCTTGTTTACATAGGGTGGTCGTCCAGAACGGGCATCATCTGAAAGCTGAAATTTCCATGCTTAAGCTTCTCAAAACACCTTTAAACTATGTCATCAGAAACTTCACTTTACTCACATACAACCAAATTTTAGAAGTTGCCTGATTAGCAATTTTTTTTCTTCTTTTTGAAAATAAAAAAGGATAATATGTTAAAATGAACTTCTGGCTTCTTTATTCTTACTGCACTGAAACAAAAATTTTCTTTTAATGCAAGCTAGAATTATACGATGTGAGTAGAAAAGACCGTATCGATTAAGATCACTCCTTATCAGCAGTAAAAAATAATTAGAAGTAAACGTCCTTCGTTTTGAAAACTTCAAAACTTTCCTGATGACCCAGTATATAAATAGGAGGATCTAAAATTTCCAGCTGCAGAAATGATAAAATTTGAAAATTTTTCTATGATGTAATTAATATTTTTAAGGCCTTTAATACCAACCTTTTCATTTTGGACGAAAATCGTATAATTTTCAGAATCGAATTTTTTAGATAAATTAATTTACTGCGATCAATTCAGTTGTATGTTATTTTCAACCTTTGAAATCTTCGTTATGTTCAAACCATGTAACAACTTGTATTTTAAAAAACTATACTTTTTTTTCTTTGGTAAAATTTCTGACTCGAGAATATAACTCTGTGAGCAAGCGTTGCATATTCGTCGGCACCAGATCACACAGTAAGCATTGAACGAAAAAATAAATACAATACTTTTTATCTACTGTTCTCGCTATTCTATTGAAATGAAACATTTCGCTTTATCTGGGAATGTTATTCGACAAGATACAAAGTCCTACACATTGTAACCTGATATGACTGGAAGAACGACATCAGATAACACGAGTCTGCTTGAGAAAGTTTCCTACCCTTGTAAGGGTCACTGGGTTGGAAGGTCGAACATTAAAAACAGGCTTTCATTTAAGAGAAAATACATTTATGTATGAGCGTCATAAAAAATATCACAAAATTTTCTATTACTAATGACAGATTTTTATACCTATTATAATTCATCGTTGTGTAAGACTGGTTGAAAAAATAAGACTTGAAAGAAAAATATTGAAGATTGTTGTTCCAGCAAATTTCGTCTGTATTTTTTCACAAACAGATATTGCCTTGTAAGAGTTGGCCTAAGTTTAGTACTATTTAAGCCAGAGGTAGAAACCTCTCGGAGTGTGTGAGAGCTTAGCCTCAGATCACGGTCACGCCGCTCAACGTTCGCTTGACCAGCTAGCAGTTTAAATTTATAAGCCATAGTGCTTAAATTTGAAGTGCGTTAGTATTAGTATATCTTGCTACGCACTTGTAGAGGCCAATCTCCGCGAATCGCTCTGTGAGCAAAGTTTGATTTAAGTTACATTTAAATTTATTTAAGTATTATTTGATTGTTAAGTTTGACCCAGTGCGGTCTTTTACTTTCTGTATCTTTCCCGAGTTGGGAAGTTTGTTACTAATAGTGATTTAATAAAAGAGGATTTCAAATCCCTTCACGTGCAGTTATTCGCGAATACAGGATCTACACCAGAACATAGCGTACCTTCCGCTCCCTGTTCCAGTTCAGGACTGAAAACTTGAGGTTAAGAACCCTTTACAGAATTTACCATGTTTCACAGAACGCTCAGTCCTCATAGTGGCGCCCGAACAGAAAGGAGAGGATGGCCTCAGTCCCTGTTCCAGTTCAGGACTGAATACTTGAGGTTAAGAACCCTTTACAGAATTTACCATGTTTCAGAGAACACTCAGTCCTCATATGTTTATGAGTTACGAATATTTGAGGGAAATGTTAATGAAGTTTCAGTTATATCATTAAACTTTTTGCTTAACTCAGCGTACAAAAAATAAAAACGTCACGAGAATTTATTTAAAATGTCATTTTTTTTTGTGTCCTATCGATAATTCTTAAATGCAAGTAAAAATAACACTAGTACCAAACGCCATATAAAATAAATTCAACAATGAATAAGTTGAATTATAAAAACTATTTTCTCCCTTTTATGACATCTACTTTTTTATTTTATGCATCTACTTTTTTAAATCTCATTTGAAATCATTCTCGAAGATATAAGTCGTAATGCAAACTGTTTTTCAATTTTGCTAGATTGGGTTTAACTATTCACTCTTTGCACTTGCAGACCCTTTTCGCTCGGGAGAATCAGCAACTCGACACGATTTTCCACATATCTAGCGAATTTCCCACAGCTAATTTAAAACGATTTGACACACAATTTAAAGAATCTAATGGTTCTTTTACATCTGAAGTTACCTGCGGTCCTGCGGCTCTTTCGCCGGATACAAACAGTATTCTTTGCGGTATTTCTTCGGATTTTGTGCACCATTTTGAATTTTCTGTTCTTCTGCCGAATCAGTGTCGCTTTCCACATTCACTATCTATTACCCTCATTTTTCATCTTCTTACATCTCTTACTTTTTATCCCTATCTTTATCATTGCTTTCTTTCTCTCTGGCGTCAAGTGGTCTATTAATAGATTTAATTTCATTCTTCATCAACGAAAAATCGAACTCATCTTCACTTGAACTTATTACTTCATCGTATTCAATGATTATTGAACTCCGTAACTTTGAAGATAATATTTCTATTACCACGACTGTCGAGTTCGAACTAACATCGAATAAATATAAGAAATAAAAACAAGAAATCTAAAACAAGACATCTAAAAAACAAGAAATCTAAAAAAACACATTCAAGATTAAAAACTGGTAGTTGCTTTATACGCATGTATTGTTTGTTGAATACGCTTATTAAGCGATATTACCCGAACAGAATCCAAACAAACATCATTACCGCTCGAATTATCGCTTCAAACCGAGTGGTGACGGAGAGTCACCTCTCGAATGCAAAGGGTTAATAGAATGTTTTTTTTAATTAAGACATTAATTAAATTTTTTAATATATTCTAAGAACAGAACGTAATACATAAATAGCGCACTGCATTTTTTATTTAAATTTTAACCATGGTTTCGTTATATTATTTTGTGTAATCTACAGAAAGAGTCAAATTATTTTTAAATAGCCTGAACCGAAATAGAATTTTTTAACTGACATTTGATTTAATTTTTATCATGAATTTTGAAATACTGTAAATAGATTTTAATAAATATGTATTAGATTATTTTTAATGCTACATATCTTTAAAATACTACTCCGGATCAGGCCTTTTTTAAAAATTAAAATTATGCCAATTCAAGCAGGGAAGAATCTCACGCTACAATAACGCAAATGTTATAAAGTGAACTGCATAGACAAAGTATTAATGATGTTCCCAAACTCTTAACTACCAACTTATTTTAAGAAGAATTTAGATTCAAAGCGCCTAAAAAATAACAAAATATTTATTTCGTAGAAGCATAAAATTATGAAATAAGTTGCAAGTTCACAGTAGAATTATTCTTTATTTACAATATAATTTCCAACAGCATAAATGCGTTTAAATTTCTAAACTTTTAAGGTCTTTTTTCAAAACCTAAAATTGGTTAATTATGAATATTGCTCACGTATCTATGCTATTCAAAAATTTCTTTTTTATTTCAAATAATCCGGCGGATGAAGTTTACTTATAGCTAAACAAGATAAAAATTAGCTTAGCTAATACTGAAAACTAAAACGTGCAATATTTGATGCAGCCTAACCAGATTAAAGAACTATATTCTATAACTATGTAATGATACCTTTCGTTCGTCCGTTGTGTGTAAAGTTTAACATAACAGAGATCATTCGACACTTCAGGCCAGAAATCATTAAAAAAAGAGCCTGTGCTGTCACTCGGATTTAAACCAAACCTTTCCCAATTGCTAACTGGACGTACTAATTACTTACACAACTAGAGCACGCACCAAGGGCGCATGTATTCTCTAACATTTTCTGCCATTTAAAAGGTTACCGGAGAGAGGCACGAGGCCCAGTAGACCAAATCCAAGTGTTAACGATTGTTAAGTGACGGTGTTGTGACGGTTGTTAATTGACCACCACAATGTAGTATGTGCTTCACTATCATTGTAATCTCGCCGGGATTCAAACCATAGATCATAAAGTGCCTATATGGGCTTGTTAACTTTTCACACCGCAAGAGGACGTATGGAATGAAGTGATAACTACTTAGTGTCATTGTAAGTAATTATCGCGTGTAAACGATATTCTAGACCGAGCAAGAATTTTATGTCATTTATTTCATTCATACTTACAAAATTTTTCATTGCAGAGTTTGCTTATATAAAATTTTATTTGAATAGCAGTTTTTATCTTTTCCAAGTTAGCTACATAAATTTAGGATATGTATAGGGAATGAACTATTTAAAATAAAAAGCCAATTTTGAAAGAAATAATGCTGCATATTACAAGAATAAGTCTCTGCTTGTTAATCTACTCAAATGTTTGCTCTGTTGTATTTGAATCATTTAAATAAATTCTTTTAAATTTATTAGCTCATTCAAACGCTTTTACGTACTCTTTCATTTAACAACGATCAAGAGACGTTCTCTCACATACAAACGCTTTAATTTAAGAAAGTACTCCTCTCTGTTAATCTTAGGCAGTAAAATGTTTCCCTTTTAACCCATTTAACCCAAGCAATTCAGTGCTTGAACAAGGGCAACATTGCACCATTTAGATAAGATTTATCATTCGGGATAAACACGCATTTGGCCTACTTTCGTTATCAGCAAATGATAAAAAAATATTATCCCTTTATTTTTTTCTGATACTTTAGGTATTGGAGCTACACAACTATTTTCAAATAGTGCCACCTAGTAAATGTTTCAGAAATTCATGTTCAGGTACATCATTTATTGAATTTTGATTTATTTTAATTTCTCCCAACAGATGAGAATCCTGCATGTAATATCATATGCAGGATTCTATTGAGCGATCTATTATTTATTGAGAGTCATAGTCTCAGAGAAGGCATATTATCAAAATTTTCCAGAAATTTTACACAAGCATAGGAAGAGTTCGCTGTACTTGAAAAACGTTTTGAACAGAATGTAAAAGGGAATCTAATGAGGGACTTTATGGCCAATAGTCTTAAAGGACCATAATACGCTAAGCACATGGTGAAGAAGATACACATTGTCAACATATACAATAAAGTAATGACATAAAGGATGAAATGCATTGTTGAAATATCGTATTTGAAATGGAATAAAAAAACCAGCGCAACTCAAAATTTCATTTCCTACGGTTAATATATAAAAGTATCTATGAGTTTCTCTAAACAACCTTTATCAGCCAAAGAAAACATAAATTAAAAGTACTTTTCAATATGACGTTCACTTTCTTCATTAAAAAATTACAAAGAGACTGAAAAATACAATCTCCGATCCTGAATGGGCCCTCGGAACAGGGCCGCCTCAACCATTTTGCCGCCCGGTGCAATCCCAATAGGTTTTAAATTCCCTAAATACTAAAAAGGGCTCGTGCCACCCTATTCTAAAAAATCTGTTGCTCCTTAATTTCGCTAACTAAGCGAACAAATATAACAACTTGTATTGAAAAGCAGAACACGAAAAACAACATTTTGGCCTTACAATGAAAGATTTTAATATTTATATCTTTGCTGATTTCACATCATGTTTTTAGCAATATAAATTTCATCTAAACAATAGAAATGTACTATCTTTAGAATACGAGCGATGACGGAAACGACACCAGAGCGGTTACGAAAGGGGGGGGACATTAACTGTGAAACTTATACTGAAATGCAAATCTTATAGAATTTTTATTCAGCGCCTTTTTCATACTTTAAATGTGTTAATAAGTGATGAACTGAAAGTCAAAAGAAGCAGAATTAGACATTTTTTTCAATAAAACATTACGCATTTCTTTTGAAAGCTATATTCAAATTAATACTGCTGCCGCCATTAGATATTCCATGGGAAATTAGAAATAATATTTGAAACAGTTGGAGACTGTGATATGATCTAGAAGAAATTTATCTAATTTCTTTTAGATCATATATATCTAGTAATATATTCTAGATATTTCTTCTAGAATAAATTTATTAAATATGTGAAATTATGGATAATGCTTGTTTTAAATGAAATGTGTACACGAAGGAAAAAAGATCTCTATTATAATAAAAATTTTCAAATTTATATTACCTTTGATAATTTAACTCATTGTTCACATCAGAGTGAATACTATTAACAAATAACTGCAAGATAAATTATGAATATTAAATTTATTTTATAATCTGTTGAAAGGTTAAAACATTTTACAAGAGTATAAAACAAATTCAAACTACCAGGATGCATTTGAAACTGAAGTAAAAAATTACAGTAATGAAGAATTAAAACTTAAATTCGATGAAGAATGAAACATGACAGTTTTGATGCAAATGTAAAGACGAATCCTCGTACAGTTTGTGAATAAATTTAGAAATAACTCATTTTATATGCTTTTGAATACTATTGACTAACAATTTTAAACAATTAAATTTGTGGAAGTTTTCCTTTTCTATATAATTTCTCAGAAATTAATAAGAAAAATTTACGAAAAAATTGATACCATTTCGAAAAATGTCCTGAAAAATGGTAACAAAAAGACGTACATGAAACTTAAGTCTGCAACGAGATATGTGGTTATAAATAGACACTTACAGGAAGGAAAAATTAAGAAAAAGTCCCACAAACCCTACTAGACTGATAGCGACTGAAACAAATAGAATAGGCACAGCTTGCGCTACAAACAAACTTCCGTTACCTTTCGGATATTTAAATTAACATAACAAAACGTTAGTATAGGAAACAAAATCTGAGAATAATCATAAAATAACCTCATGATTTTCCGCATGTGTAACGTGTATGCAGTATCTTGTGGATGCATACGTGAATAAAGTGGGCGGGTTTGCCCGCTAGAAAATCGCTGAACACTGGCAGTTCTGTGAAACTTTCGAATCCCGGCGAACAAGCGGAAACGAAGGCATCCCTCCTCTTAGGCAGATTGCCCTACAGTGCTTTGCCATAGCTGAATACACTTCTTCGCACCACTACTTCGCACAAGCAGGTAAAAGCGACAATTCCTGTGCTGGTTGCCATAGGTAGGAAAATTCGGCCACAGTTTAGTGTTATGAAACAAAATTACAAAAGAGATGTTGGGCATAAAATTGATAGATAGGAGTTGAATCTTGACAAAAGTAATTTTAATAACGAATCTACTATTGGAATAACATACCCGAAATTTTTGGCGATCACACTTCGTACAAGGGTCCATTGGCGGCTGAGCGGTAAAATCGCTGAACGCGGGTAGGTCCTTCCAACTTTCGAAACCTAGCGAACGGGCTGGCTGCATGGGTGTATTCCTGATTTTTCGCATGTGTAACGTGTACACAGTATCTTGTGGATACATACTTAAATAAAGCGGGCGCAGCCCGCTCTCGCTTAATACTGGTAATTCGGTCCAATTTTCGAATCCCAGCGAACGCATGGTTGTTTTCGTGATTTTCGGCATGTGTAACGTGTATACGGTATCTTGTGGATGCATACGTAAATAAAGCGGGCGCACCCCGCTCGGTAGGCGGGCTCGCACGCTGCATGGATGTTTTCGTAATTTTCCGCATGTGTAACATGTATGCAGTATCTTGTGGACGCATACGTAAACAAAGCGAGCGCAGCCCGCTAAAAAATCGCCCAACACTGGTTGTTCGGTCCAACTTTCGAATTTCGGCGAACGCACGTGTCTTTTCATGATTTTCCGCATGTGTAACGGTGTATGCATACGTGAATAAAGCGGGCTTGCCCGCTGCATGTTTCTTTTCGTGATCTTCCCCAAGTGTAACGTTTATGCAGTACCTTGTGGATACATACGTAAATAAAGCGGTCGCAGCCCGCTAGAAAATCGCTGAACACTGGTTGTTCGGTCCAACTTTCGAATTTCGGCGAACGCACGTGTCTTTTCATGATTTTCCGCATGTGTAACGGTGTATGCATACGTGAATAAAGCGGGCTTGCCCGCTGCATGTTTCTTTTCGTGATCTTCCCCAAGTGTAACGTGTATGCAGTACCTTGTGGATACATACGTAAATAAAGCGGTCGCAGCCCGCTAGAAAATCGCTGAACACTGGTAGTTCGGTCCAACTTTCGAATTCCGGCGAACGCGTGAGTGTTTTTGTATACAGTATCCTGTGGATGCATACGTGAATAAAGCGGTCGAAAACCGCTCAGCTGGCGGGCTTTCTCGATGGGTGTTTTCGACATTTGTCGCATGGGGAATGTGTATGCAGTATTTTGTGGATGCATACGTGAATAAAGCAGGCGCAGCCCGCTCAGCTGGGGGATGCCCACTAGTATTTACACTCATGTCCATAAATTAAGGATAATGCAAAATCAGGCAAAGGGAGAGTTAGAAGCAAAACAAATTTGACTTATTTGTAAAGCTTATTTATTAAACAAAAGGTAAAGAGCAAAAAAAGATGCTATATGTTTAATATTATTAAAAAAATTAGCGATTTTTTCTCCCTGGAGTAAATTACAAAAAAACCCTATTTACAAAAAAAAACAATATTACATGGTTGGTATGATTGTTAATACATTGTATGTCTCCCAGACGATGCAATACAGTCCGTATAACGCCTAGGCATGCTCAGTATCAAATTATCGATCTGATCTTGGGGGATATTACACCACTCAAAAAGCAATGCTCTCCGAAGTTCCGGTAGACATGTAGGAGGAGGTTGACGGGCTGTAACTCGTCGGCCAAGCATCTCCCACACGTGCTCTACTGGATTCACGTCCGGTGAGAATGCTGGCCAGTCCATACGGGTGATATCCACCGATTGAAGGCATTCGCTTACGATGTTTGCACGGTGAGGACGGGCGTTGTCATCCATAAACACAAATTGTGCGCCCATGGCGCCCCGAAACAAACGTACATGTTGTTCCAGAATGACGTCCCGATAGATTTGGCTTGTCATGGTTCCAATTTGAACATGCAGGTCAGTTCTGGAACCCGGAATAATTCCACCTCAAACGAGCACTCCTGCACCACCGTAACGGTGTCGTTCAATGATGTTTTCTTGGTGGTAACGGGTACCTGCAGCTCTCCATATGAAAGTCCGGCGAGAATCAGACTGCAAGCTAAACCTGGACTCGTCGGAAAACATCACACAAGCCGACTGTTGCGGTGTCCACAATGCATGCTCTCTATTCCAGGTTAACCGCAGGCGACAGTGAGTTGCAGCAAGTGGAACGCATGTGACAGGTCTACGAGCATATAGACCAATCTGCCCTAAGCGTCTGTACACGGTCTGCCTTGAAATTGTCGTACCAGTGGCTGAAGAGAGCTGACGAGACAAGTCTGAGGCTGTGCTCCACCTGTTTCTTTTGGCAGTAACTGCCAAATACCGGTCCTCATTCGGCGTTGTAACTCTGGGGCGACCTGTGCTGTAACGTCTACTCACGTTACCATCATCTTGGAATCGTTGCTAAAGCCTGGAGATGACACTCTGGGCAATTCCAAATTCGTCTGATACTTCCAGTTGGGTACGCCCACATTCCAGACGGCCGATAATTCTACCATGTAAAGAATCATCCAAATGCGTCCTTTGTGTCATAACTATTCGGTTATTGCACTGAAAAGCTTATAAAGAGCCTGCGAACAATTTTACTTCTTTGCCTGTATTCGTTAGATATCACTCTGTTACACTCTGGTCATTGTGACGTACCATTGGTGTCATCTGGTTACTTCCTGAAATTTGCATATGATTCCTGAAGATGTGTGTAGTGATTTTACAGGTGATATATTTATTTTAGAGTTCGATTTCCGCGTGACTCCGAATTATCCTTAATTTATGGACATGAGTGTAAATTAACATAACAAAACGTTAGTGTAGGAAACAAAATCTGAGATTAATCATAAAATATCCTATTTAGGCTGACTCAGATATTTGTCAGCGCGTATCTCAAAACGTCGGTTAGCAAGACGCCGGAATACAATTTTAAGCAGAGCTTGCGAGAATAGTAACAGCAAGACGCGGTTACCATAAGCTATAGTATAAATATTCCAAAACCCTTAGCTTAAATACACACAACAACTAATTTGCGTTCTGGTGAAGACTTCGGAAAAGAGAAGTTATAATAAAGGTTTAAGTCATAATAATTGGTTAACTACCATAACTTACAAGTTGAAAACCCTTATGATATTCTTCAGCTGACTGTGTTTAATAATTTAGCATTTTCTAACTTTCGATTTTGCTTAAAATGTTCTTGATATTACGTGTTGATGTTGCAACTAATGAATGATCATTTTTTAAATCAAAATTAATAATTAAAAGTTAACTTACGCGTATAGCATGTCACACATACACACGCATAGAAAAAGGAAAAATTGCTGGATTCTCCTTTTAAATTTATTATTGCACGAAAAGAAGAGGAAACTAATAATAAAAAAATTAGAGAAAGATACCTCTTTCTGAATTTGGAGCAAACTTCAGAAACCTTAGAACCAGCATTACATTTATTACCCAGAAGGAAGAAAAACTAAAAGCGCTCTATTTTACTCTGCCTAAGGAATAAGATGCCTTCGGGAAGGACTTTCTGCGGAAAACTGGATCATATCCGCGTCATTTCGTCTCTAAAGGAAACTAGCTTGCATCCACGTATGGGTAAAAACGCAAAAGCTTCTATACAGCTAGCGCATTTGTCGGCACTTGAACTCGGTTCGACATATCAACAGTGATCTTATGACTATACGGTCCTTGTAGGCGCCCGGACTAACTGGGATCATTGAGATATTCGAAAAACACACTTTATCTTATTTGTAGCCCGAATGTATATTTACTGTTATGAGAATTGACAGCAATTTTGTTTCTTCGTTTAACGTATTCCATCTCAACAAAGGTAAAAAAAAAAGTTTTTAACCTGAAATAAAATGCAAAGCATACATTTCTCAACAAAATTAAGCAATCAGATTGATTCTACTTCCTTGCATGAAGTAAAGTATTATAATTGCGAAAAATTTCAAGTATCATATTTCAACGGAAATATCCATTTTGACCGTTCCGGAATCCATTTGGACAGATTTTTTTTTGTACATACGGATATTTGTACATACGGACAGAATAAGATCTTTTTTCCAAAACAGATCCATTTCGAAAGGGATTGTGAAACGGACTTAAAATGGAAAGCGATTTTTTCCGTGACGTCTGTACGTAGGTACATAAGTATGTATGTATGTACCTCGCAGAGCTGAAAAACGATTAGCCATAGAATAATTGGAACTTTGTATATGGACTGCCTGACATCAACTTGTGCACTTCTCTCTTTAATGCAATATATATAATCTATATATGTTGCAATGTAATATACACTCACGTTTGTGAAAATTGCAACACCATGAAGGACTTACGCGAGTGAGCTGAAATTTTCAGGAAATGCAAAGTAGCGCATGATATGCAAATGATTAGAATTGCAAATCCGTAGCGCATGCGTATGCTGAGCAGCGTCCTCTGAACGGCTGATGGATCCGAATAAATAGACGGCTGTAGCGAGGCGTGTATGGTTATAGGTGGTTATCTGCTAGTGGTAAACGTTAACTCAATCTGTACTTATGCCTCGTCGACGAAAGAGAGCGAGATTTGAACAACTTACAGAGTTTGAACGAGGGAGAATCATCGGCCTTCGTGAAGCTGGATTGTCGTATCGTGCAGTAGCCTCTCGTGTGCAGCGTAACAGCAGCACAGTGATGCGCGTTTGGAAGCAGTGGACGGACGAGTGTCGGACAACTCGGAAATCCGGGAGTGGACCCCGAAATGTGACGTCAGCTCGCGATGATAGACACCTGGTCCGCATGGCGCGGACGGACCGTACAGCTTCCTCTAGACAATTGGCAGCACTGTGGTCAATAGCTACAGGTGTTTCATTGTGTGCTTCATCAATTCGTAGACGTCTGCTGCAGTGTGGACTGCGCGCACGGACTCCTTTATACAGGATCCCCCTAACGCACGACCATCGCCGCCTGCGGCTACAATGGGCCAATCAGCATAGAGACTGGCGTGCTGATTGGCAGCATGTCGTGTTTTCTGACGAATCCCGCTTTAATTTGTGGTACCATGATGGCCGCATTCGTGTCAGACGCTATGCCGGTGAACGCCACCTTCCGGAGTGCATTATCGAACGCCACAGTGGACGAACACCCGGAGTTATGGTCTGGGGCGCCATAGCATATCATAGACGATCTCAATTGCTACGAATTGTGGGCAATCTGAACAGCAACCGGTATATCCGTGAAGTTCTACAGCCCGAAGCTGTTCCCTTCCTTCAAAGCTTGCCAGGCGCTGTATTTCAACAGGACAATGCCCGCCCTCATACTGCTCGGATTGTTAAATCCTTCTTTGCAGCGCAGCAGGTACAGCTTCTTCCTTGGCCTGCGTGTTCCCCGGATATGTCGCCAATTGAACATGTGTGGGATGTCATTGGTCGGCGTCTTGCTCGTGATCCTCGTCCTGTTGCGTCTGCAGACGAACTTTGGGTACGCGTACAAACGATATGGAATGCTCTTCCTCAGTCAGACATTCAAACTTTGTTTGACTCCATGCCACGTCGTGTAGCAGCACTTATTGCGGCGCGTGGTGGCCACACAAAATACTGATTCTGATCTCTTGTTCTTGTTTGTTTGCTTTGAACATTTAATCATTTATTTGTACCACTACCACTCAACTGTGTATTAAATTGCATTCAATTATGACGATTCCTTCTTGGTGTTGCAATTTTCACAAACGTGAGTGTATATGTATCATCTCCAAAGAACAGAAATTCAATTTAAAACTATGCATTAGGAAAAGAAGAAAATGTTTAGTCAGTATTTTAATTAGTATTTCAAATTATTATTTCCTAGAACTCCTTTCTTTTAAAAAGATAAAAATCTGCAAAGAAAAATCTTTTTAATTAATATTTTAAATTACTGTTACCTAAACCTCCTTTGCTTTAAAAACATAAAAATCTACAAAGAAAAATCTTTAATCGCAAAAAATACCAAAATCAAAAGTAAAAATTTTAAGTATTGAAAAAGTAGCTATTGTCATTGATCGCAGATTAATCGACTTATCAAGGGGAATAAAGCAATCTACCATCAATTAACAAAATTAATAAAATTAATAAATTAATTAACTAAATTAAGGGAGAGTGTTTCGTCTTAAGCCAAAAGTATCCTGTTAAACAAAATAAAAGCAAATAATCTTTAAAATTAAAATTGCTCATTAAGAACACAACTAAACGGGATGCTTACTTTAGAAAATATATCCCGGACACTCTCATTTTCAAACTCAAATACAAAAGTAAAAACAAAAGTATATTTTAGAACATTGAAAAGTGATTCAAAATCATAAGAAAATCAAAAATGATACAAGCCTTAAAATTAAAGTTTAAAACAAGCAAACTAAAAAGTTAAAATGAACTAACTTGCCTGCAAAATTTTAAAACCAAATGACTGGAAATGCAAGCATTAAGTGAGGGAATGTAAAAGGGTTGTCGTAAAGTGCAGTTCTCTGTTTAAAAACGTTTAGCCTTAAACTTTGGCGAAAACTGGAAAATTTCTCGGAGATAATAAATACAGAGTAGGCTGTTACTAAAACAGCGCTAAAAGCTGCTGTTAGTTATAACATAAATTCTAAATTAAAGTAATTAAAAGTAAATTAAAAAGGTCTATGACTTGCGGTAAAGCTACAAAGTAATAAAACAATAACTCATAATAATTTATCATAAGAAAACTTTCCATACATCATCTCCAAGAAACAGAAATTCAGTTTAAAACCATGAATTATGAAAAGAAAAAAAACTCTTTTTATTTAGAATTTAGGTATCATACAGTCCATATATCATACAACTAGGTATAATACAGTCCTATATATAAAATTTCAATGTTCTACGGCTAATCGGTTTTGAATTCTGCAAGATACATACGTACATACTTATAGGTCCTTACCTGGCCTTTATTTTCGAAAATGTTGGTCGTAGGCATATACTTCCAGCTACAGAAGTATTTTAAATGACGAAAGTATTCATGCTTTGGAAATGTCAAATTTTTAATAAAATTTTATATTCGACAAATAGCGAAATTTAACTTTTTATGCTGCTTTCCGGTTCCTATACTTATATTTGAAAAGGCACTCGTTATGCAAAAATAAAAATATATGAAGTTTGGCTCCCGTACGACAAAAACTGACCGGGACATTTAACTTTAAAATTTGTATTTTTTATGTCATTTTCAACTTGCCTTGACGAATTCGTTAATTGAGTTAGAATAAACTGAAGAAATAAATTTAAATTAAGTTCAACAAAAAATGTGTGTAACTTAATAGGCCGTACTTAACTTAATAAGTCATGTGATGGCCACATCAGATTTTTTCTTTGCTTAACTCAAAACCCATTTCTATATGATAAGCAAAGTAGCAATGTTTTGTTTATATAAACAAAGCTAAATACATAATTTTATTCCTGTTTGCACTAAAATCAAAACAACAACAAAAAATACAGAAAAATAAATTTCTAGTTTTCGTAAAGAAAATGCATAACATATTTCTATTTAACAGATACTGAAACGAGATTTTATTTTGACATAAATTAACGCAATTAGCTTTCATATAATTTACGTATATTGTGGTTGTAACTAAGACATTTTGCATAATATTAAATTCCAGGTTACTTAATTATCACAACTTTCGAAAGCACATGTATAAATTCAGAATTAGCTTTGCTCACCTGGAAAGAAGAATAAAGGTTTCGAATAACTGGAACTCTGAACGGATTCGGATAATTAGAATATAACTTCAGTTTATAAGAAAAAATAAAGCGAATAAATAAAAGCAAAATGCATTTCAGAGTATATTCAGTTACAAAATGATTGTCAAAAATTGTCGCATTTGCCATTTCATCTTTGTTCCTTGTTCGTTTCAGCTTCCGCTTGGAACACTTGTTTTATTTTTTTGTTATTTCCCTTTCTTTTGCAATATCGTGGCATATTCAGTTATAGCGAAAGACGCTTAAAAACTTCAAAACAAGAACTTTAAATTTCCTATTTAAGTACTTTCACTTTCACCTAAGATAGAAAGCAGATTTTTCAAATTTCTTTTCTTTTTTTTTT
>KK115313.1:64776-76371 GCA_000611955.2 Stegodyphus mimosarum | reverse complement strand
AATTTTTTTTTTTTTTTTTTTTTTTTTTTTTTTTTGAGGGAGAATAGCTTAGGGAAGATTGAGCTTAGGAATAATTTTGCAATATGTGAAGCTTCCTTTATTCCATCCGAATTATATATCATAAATGTTACAAATAAATTTGAATAGGGAATTTGAATTCGTCCCGCGAATCGAAATATGCAAATGTGATAGCATTTCTATTACTGAATTTAATTATGTAATCATAGTATTCCTATTCATAAAGACTATTTTATTCCCTGCACTGTTAGAAATCCTATTATTGTTCCTGTTGTTAAGAATTATAACTGGGTTTGTGGTTATGACTATCACTGGAATGTGTATTAGTTGTAATAAAAATACTAAAGAAATGCAGAGACAGAAATAATTCTCCCGATTTAAACTTGAAAATATTTAATGCATAACTTTTGAGGTATAACCTTAGAGACGTTCCTGACACTGGTTATTTGCTCTTCTAATAAGAGGCAATTGTGGAAATTTGACACATATCTATATTTGAGGCACAATTAATTGATATTGGACTATTAATTCATTCAATCTTTGACATCTATATTTTAGGCATATTTATTTGTATTTGACACCTATCTATATTTCAGGCATTATAGAACAAATACATTAAAGCAGTAAGATGAGTGGGTTCATTGTTAATACTTATAAGAATAAATTTTACATGCTTAGAACTTCACAGTTAGCAATGAAAGAGAATAACTGAACAGAAGCAAGTTTGAGAAAAGCGGAGATTATATTACTAATTTTAGATTAAGAATGATGAAGTTAACTAGATTTTTAAACAAAGAGACTTATTATTTCTTCATTATTGGTAAGACTTTTAACTTTTACGTTTGCCACTGAGGCGTCCTTTACGTTACATGAGAAGCTTTTTAATAAGAATTAGTTTTTAAATGAGGAGTTTCAAAACTTCAGAAAGAGCTGTTACATGGCATTTTAGTATTTTTAGGATAGAAAAGGAAAAAATGACGAAATTAAAAAGATTTTAGAGACTGCTACAATTTAAAATTAGAAATTTATCTCACATGCTCATCAGTTTATACATACAATTAAATACGTAGAATTTAAATTTCAGTTTACTGACACATACGTGCAATATATTATACATACAATTTAAATTTCAGTTTACTGACGTATTGTTAGAAAATTTTATGTGTGATACCAACAAATAACATTATTTATCTTCCGGTGATGGAAAAAAAATCTGAATATATTTACAATAATAACCCGAATTTAGGCGATAGGTAGGACCGACTAAAAGCATGCAAATCAGATACCCTCAAGTATAACTTTGCGAATATGAATTTCATTAAAAAGCGTTAGTAAAAATTAGTTAGCGTTTCAATGAAAAATCATTGGGGGATAAAAACATATTTGTTTAGAAGAAAAGTATGTAATAAAGAACGTAGTTCTGCTTCGATGCTGAAGCTATATAAAATTCTATAAACTTATCCGACGATTCATTTATTACGCGAAACTTCTTCATAGTAAGCTGCAATTTTATAGCATCTAGCTGAAATACATTCCTCATTAGAGACTGTGTTCTCCAAAATTCTTCTTCTTCTTCTTTTTTTTTAATAAAGAAAAGATCTCCGGTTAAGCTTGCAGTTGCCGTATGCTTTCGTGGCTGATCTGGGACTGATGGACGTATCAGCTTTTTCAGTAGCTCAATTGCCTGGAAAATCTGACAACTGCTGCTATTATGAGCGACTTCCTCGTCGATGCTGTTTTCTTCTCGCTTTTGATTAAGAATGAAGAAAATTTCCTCCCTACTCCAACCAAGGTTTTTGGAAAATTTCAATCCAAGATTCTTAACTATTTTTGCGTCATTTGAAACATTGAAATGTATTTAAAATCTTCCAGACAGCAGATTATTATATCTGAGAGAGTTACACAGATGTCGAAACGACCATATCATATAATAAGCTTTGAATATTTAATAACTCCTTCCTTCCTCAACTGAATTATGTTGGTTTTGTTTGGAGGTAAAATCCAGTTTTCGCACGTGAATGGAAGTCAGTTAAAATGGCAGGAAAGTGATTAGCGTTGTGAAAAGAAATATTGCTTTAAGCAGAATATATTTAGAATGGTAAAACTATTTAGCTTTGAGTGTAAAGTTATGATAAACCAGTTTTCAGAAACACAAATTGTTACCCAAACTTTAGAATATAATCTGTAAATCATTGGCAAGTCAGCTTTAGACTCGTTTTTTAAAGTTCTTGCATTTTTAGAACAATAAATCAAAAGAAGAGAAATAAATGAAGAAAATAAAGAACGAACCAAAATAAGGTAAATTTGAGGTTCGACTAGTCAGGATGTTATTCATTATATCTGAACAAAGAATACAGAGAAAAAAAGTGGTCTTACTCTATAACGAAATTTTTGTACCGACAGTCAACGAGATTGATGAAGTCATAGATATTAGCCAGATTTCACCCAGCTCTCTATTTTTACGCAGTAAATAAAATTTTTGATTATTAAATTTAAAAAAGAAAAAAAAAATTTTTTTCAAAAGAAAATAGGGAAAAAAGAGTTTAGATTCAGACAGGGATACCCTGCATTTATAATAAGTTATCTTAAAACAAATTATATCTACATTTTTAGTAACACCTTCAGATGATTTATATTGGTACAAATTAATTTTTTTATTTTGTGAACATAAAAAAGATAAAACTAACTGTTGTTCAGAGGCTCATATTCAGAGTAAAAAATCCATCGATTTAGGAAAACACACTTTATTTAAACAAATAACGAATAAAAAGAGTACACAGCAAATCATAGTGACCATCAAACAGCATATATTATATCATCACCTCCGTACGCTCGAGTGACGGATGTGTCGGGAGAAGAGACAGCTGCGCCACATAATACGCTTGCGCATAAGAAAAAACGTTCACTCGCCTCTACCCAACACACCCCTCCTGCGAGCACCATTTATTCAATTCAAAAATGAAATACAAAAGAACAATATATAACACATTACATTAAGAAATTAAGGAAATTATTTTTAATGTATACAATAATTTTTCTTCACTGACACTTTTAGTAAGAAAATCTGCAATCATATTATCAGTTTGTGAATATTCCAACTTAATTATATTGTCCTTTGTTAAATTCTTCATAAAATGGAAACGTAAGTTCATGTGTCTGGATTTCGTAGATGATTTGGCACAGTTGATCCACTGGATAGCAGCTTACTGCCTGTAATCAAAGTCACTGCACCATTCAAAAATTGTTTACATTTTAATTCTGATAATAAATTTACAGTCAAAATAATATCCTTACAAATTTCAGAAATAGAAAATAATTCTGTTTCACAAGTAGAGAGACTAACACTCCTTTGCTTACGACATTTCCAAGGAATCTATTAATCACCTATTAAAATAGTACCACCAGAAAATGATTTACCATTTTCTGCATTTCCCCAGCTAGCATCAGCATATGCATTTAAAACTCCAAAATCATTGCTATAGAAAAGTTTTTTTATTTTTTGTACCTTTTAAATACCTTAGCCAAAAGATAATGCTCTTTTTCTGCTACACGATTAAATTGTGACAAATAAGTTGTTACAAATGATATATCAGGACGCGTTCTATTCGCTAAATGTAAAAGTTCCCCAATTAATTTCTGATACAAAGTTGTATCAATCGTTTCCTTTGTACATGAAAAACCTTTATCTGCCCCTTTAACGACTGGCGTTTTTACTGCTTTACAATTTTCTAGATTGTGTTTAGTGAATAAGGATTCAATATATTCTGTTTCAGACAAACATACACCATTTTCAAGTTTTTCTATTTGCATTCCCAAAAATTTTGAATTAATATTTTCGTGTAACTCAAATACATTTTTAATTTTAGAAACAGTATTTTCAAGCATTTCTTTATTATTACAGAATTCAGCTAAATCATCAATATACAAACATAATATAAAAATGTTTTTGGTATTATTATAAATAAATATACAATTATCAGATGCTAATTAGTAATAATAAATATACAATTAAATAAATATACAATTATCAGTCCAAGTTTTTCTAATTCAGTTTTTATTTTCATATACCAATTTCTACCCGATTGTGGCCACCCATAAATACTTTTCTTTAATGTACATACTTTTCCTTCTCACATCAGTTTTTCATAACCAGGTGGAGGAGTCATATATACATCCTCGTTTAAGTCACTGTACGCTGTTTTTACATCATAAAATTTAACAGTCAAATTTAATTTAGCTGAAAGCGCAAGCAATAATCTAAAACATTCAAATTTAACAACTGGTGAATATGATTCGGTATAATTTTTTATTCGATTATTATTATTACTTGATTAAACCCAACCGCTACTAATCGCGCTTTATATTTTACTTCCCTAGAGTCTCCTTCCTTCGAAGTATACACCCATTTTCTTTATATTAATTTTGTTTTTTTCAGGCCTTTCTACTACTTCCCACATTTCGTGTTCATATAATGAATCTAATCCATTTTCCATTGCCGATTTCCAGTCGTACCAATTAGAGCTATTTTTTTGAGTCAGAAAAATCGTTCGGAACATTACTAATTATATTTGACGACAGTTGTCTTGTTTTGAGCCTCTTGGATCGTCTTAATGGTATTTCATTTCCAGTTTGATTATTTTTTTCATAGCTATTAGATGTTTGGATTTCATTCCCCCTATCATCGCTTCCACTACAACGGCTCATGTCGGTGATTTCGAAATTCGATGAGTCAGCGTATTCGCTACTAGCCTCTAGCCCCTGCAAAGTTTGTGCTCCAAGCATGCGCAGTAGGCATATTTTCAGCATGGTAACCTTCGACGCTTGGCCAAAGAATATGGCTTGGCGATGAATTCAGATTTCACATACGCATGGCACATACGAACCCTGCAAAGTTTGGAAGAGCTCTAGACAGTTGGCTTCACGTATACATAAGCGTAAAACGCCGCGGTAATCGGCGAAAAAATAAAACTCTGTCAAATTACTGGGGCTACCACAGCATTTTACTCTTCGATTCCATCGTAGAAGTAGACGCAAGTACGAGCTGATGATACAAGTTTCCGACAGGCTGATAGGAGATTTACTATAATGTGGTGCTAACTAGTGACTGCAGGAAACATGAAACACAAAGATGCAAAATCCTTGAAGTCTTTAATGGATACAGCAATGGGTTTAGTTTGGTTTATGTGATTACGGCAAGGCCTCGAGTGCTATCTGCCTAAGGGGAGGTATGCCTTCATGGAAGACTTTCTAAGGGAAACTGGCTTGTATACACGTTACACATGGGGAAAACCATGAGAACGTCAAGCCAGCCAGCTCGTTCGCGGGATTCGAAATTCGGACAGAACTACCAGTGAACTTTTTTGCTCGGCCTCTGGCGGGCTATAGCAAAGGGGCTATGAATAAGAATACAAATGAAGTGCATACAATGTAGGGTTTAATCCTAGTATTCTGTACACACGGGATCTAGGAATTTTTGATAACATTATGATGAGTAGTAAATGGGACATTTATGATTAGCAGTAAACGCGTCCTTTTGGAGTTGGCAACAATTTTTGTAATCGCGCCAAGACCTTACCGTATACTAGGATTTTACCCAATTTAGATACAAAAAAGGGATATGAAATACGCACAAGTATATACAGTTGCAGATACAATGCAGATTAATACGCAGCATTGTAATGAATTGTGCGTGGTCGTTTAAAAGTCTTTTCAATAGTAGGATCATAGTCAGCTAACTGAGAAATATGGGCATAATTAGAGTTCACAGTTTTCCTGAAGAAGTTATGAGAACGTACACGAATATAATCTTGAACTGATGCTCTTTCTGGTCTATATAGTCTTCTTCCAACAGCCGAGAAATTTCCGGTACCTGCGATTGCTCGAAATGACTGGAAGGCATATACGGTTACAGTTACATAGAGTCGGACACAGTTACATTTACTAAGAGTTCGGATCAATTACAATTATACAGGACCAAAATGTTGAGAAGTTTGGCGATTTCTCGCCAAATTAGGCTACAAAGTCTCGCAAACCATCGGAGAGGCTTTATCTAAATTCTGTTGGCATGCAAAGGTGATAGTTTTATTATCTGTGAAGATAGTAAATGATCGTCTCTCCAGAATGCGCGTGGGTTTAAAATGCTTTATGGCTAGGTTGATTGCGAGTAATTCTATGTCATAAACACTGTAATTTCTCTACGTTGATGATAGGGATCGAGAGAAAAAACTTAGCGTTTGTTTTTCACCATTATATAGTTCATAGATCACGCCACCCATGAGGGAATCAGATGCATCTGTTGATCTGCGCACTCTTGATTAAGGTGGACTAACATTGCTGAGATGTGCAATGAGCTTTTGATATGAGTAAAAGCCTTCTGCGCATCTTCCGTCTAAATTAAAGGTTTTTTTGCTGTTTTCTATATTCCTTTAAGCAAAATTGTCAACGTTTTTGAAGGCTATTTTTCAATTGTAGCAACGTTTTTACAACAACAACGATAGAAGAGGTTTAATTCCTTCCGTTGATATTTCATACTAAAAATTCAACTTTGCTCAGACCAAATTAAGATTTTGCAATGATTATGCTTCGTCCATAGTTACTGAACTTTCTGGAGATATTTTTCGTCCATTTTTGTGTCTGGAGAAGCAATGAGAATGTCATCGAGATAGCAGGGCACAAAGTCGAGATAGCAGGCCGCTCAAGTCTAGCACTTTGGAAGATTTGTACAGTGTCACGTAGACCAAATGTCATATAAGGAAGTTTAGAAAAGTCCAAAAAGTGTTATGATGGTGACCTTCGGGATATCAGCTTTGTGAACAGGAATCTGTTGGTAGATCCTTATCGAATCTATGGTTGAAAAAATCGTTTTTCCATGCAGAGTATTTGCACAGTCCGTTAGAAATGATAGTGGGTAACTGTTTGGTACGGTGTTTGCGTTAAGCGCATGGCAATCACCTAATGACCTCCAGTCACCAGATTTTTTTAAAAATGAGATGCAATGGACTCGATCAACTTCTTTTGGATAGTCTGTAGAGACTTTCTTGAAGCATATTATCGAATTCCGTGGGGTTTTCTTCGGTTTCGATAAAATGTTGCACATCATGTTCTTTAATTTTATGACTTTTATGTTGGTTTTAAATAAGTTAGGAAATTTACTTAAAATGCCTCTATATTGTTTTCGGAAAGTGCAATGAATTTAGGAGTGATGCCATTGTTACATAAAGCACCTTTAATCGTCAATGAGGTGGTACCGTTCAATTAATTTCCTATTTTTACTGTTGACTAATAAGTAAAAATGTGAAATGAAGTCTATTACAGAGGTAGGTTTATCGACATCTGCAATTATAAAAGACCAATTGAAAGATCTACGTAGTCCAAAACCCAGGTCCAATAATTTTTAACCACACGTTTTTATTGTTATACCGTTAGATGCAAACATCTCAAGCTTACACACAGTTCTTTTTTCTGGTGGCGGATAACCAATATTTCTGCTCCTATGTCAATTAAAAAATGGATTACTGATTCGCTGTCACAAATATATAGATGGCCCGACTCTTTAACCTTCGGTCGTCATTGAAAGCCGGGGATTCCGTTTTCCAGTTTCGAACCCTGATATTTGCATGTTAGTGTGCACTTGTAAGCTCTTTCTCCAAAACGATGGTGAAAATTACAGTTATTTGAGACACTGTTATTTTTGGAACGATTTCTTGAATTCGATCTATGTCTTCGCCATTGTGGACTGGAGTCTGTATGCCTGCTCACTTCTGCTCTCTACAGTGCTAAATTTGACATCTGTTTCTGTAAATCTTGTGCGATATTGTCATTAGAATATTCAAGAAACAATGCGAGCTACTTGAGTGGATTGGGATTTAATACCCGTATCTTGTCAACCATTGTCGTTAGTTTGGACAAATCAATTCTGCTTACAGATAAATGCTTCGCATATTAAGCGGTAGTCGTTACATTCACAAGATTTTCAAAAATTCATCCGGCACCTGCTCTTTTGCCAAGTTTAACATTTCGAAGAGAAGTTAGGATCGTTTCCTGTCACTTAATTCCAATTCAGGCAGAAGTTTTTGAGTTTTTTTGTGTGATTCAGAACCTTAATAATTCTCTTTTTAACGGCCGAATATTTGCCATCGTCTGGTGGTTTGACTAGGATATCAGCGACTTGTGATAATGTCCCTTCTTCTATCGAACTGAGTACATAATCATATATTGTTTAATTAGCCGTAATTCCAGCATTGAGGAATGCGGCTTTGATCTGAAGAAACCATATTTTGGGGTTGGGTTTCTAAAAACAAAGAATTTTTCCTTTACCCTGGCAATTTTTAATCTCTCCTTTGCTTTTTCAGTGTTATTGTCTGTAGACATTTCATCGGAAACACGAGCGCGGCCACCAATTTATAGGTTCGTTGATTAAGGTTAACTATATTAGCAGTATACTATAGAGAACAAGCTTCTTTGTTGTTACTGATCCTAACTGGTTAGCCATTAGCTAGACCAGATCCATTAGTCCAACAGTCGTCAATATTTCTAATCTGAGGTAGATCTTTACAAGAGGTCCTTTTTTACAAATCCCAAACAGATGAGATGTCCATGAACGAAATAATCTGTATTACATTTCTTACAGATAGGATTAGGGCTTAATTTCTAAACTCAGAAGTGCCGGAGCTCGATGGAAGGCTGTCAGAAAGAAGGGGGAAAATAAATAAAGTAACTAATAAAAATAAAAAGACTAATAATTTTAAAATTAAATAATTAAATTAAATTAAAATTCAATAAAATATAAAGATATAAACAAAAATTTAATAAATTGTTACATTCATGATAAATAGTTAAATAAAAGGAATAAAATATCGGTCTGATCTTATTTGGAGTTCCGGCTGGATTTAAATTTCATTCAGAAAACTAAGGAATGGTTTACCCTGTCTCCAGCTGAATTCAAGCCCTGAGTATAGTATAACGTATTATTTCATAGGATTAGAGAAATAAAAACCATTTTTTTCCAGAATCCAGTGGGAAAAGTAAGACCATTAAAGCGTTATTAATGAGAATACAGAGAATACTAGAAACGAAATTAGAGAATGAAAAGAAATTTTAATGGAGAACTGTAGCTTCGAAAACAAAGACAGAAGAGTCCTAATGTGTCTGACCGCGATGCCTACCCATATAATTCTAGCTGTCAAGCAGATTGCGGCTGGGCAAAAAAATCTCCCCCGAATCCGATCCAATAACAACATGAGAACAAATGTAAGGTCTGACAATTTTTGTCCCTATATTTGATTTCATATTTCTAATCTACAGGAGCTCTGTAGCGAGAGGTCACTAGCTCTGCAAGTGCACGATCAAGGTAAACACTTTTAGTACTTTCGGGTACAAAACATTTTACTCGCTCTCACAAATTCATTGCATTACCTGGAGAATAAGGCTTTGACATGTGGATGGGGATTTACTTTCCTTAAAAGTCTTAATACCTCCGTAGGGTTTTTTACGCCCAGAGAAAGGTACGCATTCGGAAGTCATAATCCATTTTTAACGCATATTTATTTTAAAAATAAAATTTACCTGCTGAAACTGTGTTTCATGTTCATAAAAGAAGTGCCTTCAGCTAGAATCACAATTTACGTCAGAAACTGAGTAATACCGGAGCCCGGCTCCGGCGTAATTTAAGCTCTGGATGGGGTAGATCTTATTTCTCCTGTCAAATTTAAGGCATTTCAGGTGTCCACTTAGGAGCCTCGTCAAAGTAGTCTGCTGAACATGATTACCCCCAAAAGCAACAGCACCTCCGGCTGCCTGACAAAGTACCAATCATAAGCCGGAGTGGTGGAGTGGAGTGGTGTCCGTACACCTGGGTCCCTGGGCCGAAGGCCCTACCCCATGTAGAATATGTTATGATGTTTCTAACAGTGACGTAAAATAACCGAATGGAATTCATAAAAAGTAACAACTGAAAATATTATAGTGGGGGGGATTAGAATTTACTTGACCATTAATAACTAATGTAAAGTGTAAATGTGCCTAAAATGTGTGAAGCTGTTCGAGTCCGTGACTTAGATAGCTGAAACTAAGAGGCAAAGGTACTATGCAAATCAGATCAAGCTCATAAGCCGCGTAACTCATGCAACAGACAAGCACAATACACAAGCAAAGATGCTACAAAAGGAGTAAATAATAATTGACAGGTTACATAAGTAATTACAATTCGTAAATCAAAAGAAAATAAACATAAAACATGTACAAGTAGTAGAATATGACAAGATTACATAATCCAAGTGTTGAGAATAGCAAGCAGACGATACATGTAATTACGATCATTAAAGTCATAATCGGCAATTTTAATTGCCGGGTTGGAGATAGCACTTTGCCTCTGATGAAATTTTTTGGCAATTTTATAATAGTGGGTTCTTAGTAGATCGACCCCTAACTCATCACGTAAATAAGAATTCCTAACGTACCACTCAGCACTAGCAATTTGACGCAATGTACAAGCCGGAGCAGAATGCCAAACATGAACCAGACAAACCTCTTTAAATAAATTTATTAACGAGAGAAAAGGAGTAAAACGAACGATAACGAGTTTCTTTTTTTTTTTGGAAAACAAATTCTGATGTTTATTATTTTATTCCGAACTCTTTTACTGTTGCCACTTGAACAAAAAGAAATTCGCAACGCAAAGAGTTTGACAGATGGCGTTTCAGTATAGCAAATGATGCCGCCACAGAGATTTCTTGCATGCATTCGTTTGAGTAAGATAGAGAGTAGAATCATGAATGGGTGTGCAAGTTGCGTTTTTGAGTGAGTGATACGACGTTGGGGATTATGCCTAGTGAACGCAAGCGTAAACCAGAAGATGACATGGATAATGGCAGCAATAAAGAGAGAAAAACAAACGGAAATTTTTATAGCGCGGACACTAACGCTATCGACAATGTCAAAACAGCCTTCAAAAACGGTACAAAAGAGGTAAAAATTGTTCTGAAAGGATTGGAAACTGGGATTCCGATTGGTAAGCTGCTTAAAAAAGGTTCTATCCTTAATGATATTACTGATAAAGAAGATGATATTCATATCACAAGAAGGGAAAAATCATTATTTCCACTAAAAGAATCAAAACTGTTGAAAAAGTTTGTAAATTAAAATCCTTGGAAGGTGTTGGAGTAAAGGCCTCAATTATTGAAGATACGTACACAGCTAAACATGTAGTTAAGAATGTCGATACTCAATTTAGTTTAGAAGACATAGCAGCTGGACTAGAAGAAAGTGAAATCAAATTCTCGTGTATTATAAGATTCACTAAGCCAAGATCGGACGTAAAGGTCCCAATAATTCTGATTAAGGAACTTGGTTCTTGTAATCGGTCTGATATCAAAATAGGTAGAATTAATTTTGCGGTATCCAAATATGTTGAAAATACCATAATATGCTACAAGTGCTGTAACACAGGTCACAAGTCGAAACTTTGCAAAAGCAAAGCGAGATGTGCAAACTGTGGTAGAAATGACTGTAATGACCCATGTAAAAATAATACCAATTGCTTTAGATGTGGAGGTGAACATAATGCGTTAGACAAATCTT
>KK115313.1:23865-55145 GCA_000611955.2 Stegodyphus mimosarum | reverse complement strand
TCCTTGTTATCTGAATTAAGGTTTAATGTGCCAACATAAAATTCTAACTCTTCCTCAGAGTCGTGATTTATTAATTTAATTTGTCTATCTTTTTTGTTTACCTTCACTGCTTCATTTTTTATTATATAGCTTTTACACTGATTCGCGAAATGATTTGACTTTTTACATTTATGACAGATTTTTCCATATGCTGGACACATTCGATAGTCATGAGATGTTCCACATTTAGAACAAACTTTTGTCTTTTGTTTATCGGTATTTACCTCTTTGTAGGTATTCTTATTATGTTTACTTAGTTTCTTTTTCACTAAGTTTACAGCAGTTTCCTCATCTTTTATGATTTTCATTTGATGTGCACTTATTTCAGCAAATTTGCATATATCAAGAGCTTTTTCTAATGTTAATTCTGTTTCATGTAACAATCTTGCTCTCACTACATCATCTTTAATACCACAAACAATTTTATCCTTTATTAAACTATCCGTTAATTGCGCAAACTCGCATATTCTAGCTTAATTATGAAGGTCAGTTACATATTCATCTATGGTTTCTGACGCGTTTTGATTTCTAGTAAAGAATAAATGTCTTTCATATGTAATATTTTTCTTAATAATACAATATTCCGTAAATTTTGTTTTAATTTCACTTAATTTAATTTCTTTACCCTCTTCTATAGGAAATGTATTATATATTTCAAGACCACGAATTCCTATTACATGAAGAAAAGTAATAACTCTTTCATTCTCTTCTTTACTATGTAATCCCCTAGCTACTTCATGTATTTCAAATGATTGCAGCCATCTCTGCCAATTCGAAGCTAGATTTCCATCAAATTCCATCGGCTCTGGTGGTTTTAAACTTTACATTTTGAAATCAAAACACTCCTGACACCATATAATATTATGAGGGTACACTTTTAGCTTTTAGAAATAATTTATTTATAATTTTAGAATGTATAATCACAGAGCACTGCAATACCAGCATAGTTCTATTTTTTTATATGTGTATCCAAAGTGTTGCCAATTACAAGTTACTAAATATTACATGTTACCATTTACAAGTTATTAAATATTACACCATGCCTCACGGACTGAAGGAAACGGCGTTTGCCAGAGTCCTCGTCTCCTTTCTTCTTGCTTAAAAGCAAGATTGCTACAAAGATAGAGAGTAACCTTGCTACATCCAAAGCTATATGTATAGTACTCTTGAAGCAACTTTGGCTACATCTACGTGTGTAATGCTTGAAGTAGATGATAAGCCACATGATCCTTGCGTACTTAAAGTGACAGAAGCTCACCTCCTCTGGCAACGACTATACACATTCTAGTTCCGATTTATTGAAATGTGTAAAATTTAACGAGCTTCTCTATTTTTTTGTATATAAAGTAAAAGAGAATGGCTGCTACAATTAATGTAACGTCCCGTAATTTAACAGAGGTGTTTATTTTAATGCGAAATAATTCGCTTCAAAACAAGAACATTTTCTGTGACCAGGTGAATTGATTCATGACAGTGTAAAATTTTCTCTATTATGCATATATTACTTGTGGATAACTCGTTTCAATGTTTAAAGTATTGCTATATTTATCAGATTCTGCTGTATGTAAACACATGTGAATTGTTAGTCATATAAATGTATAAATATTTGATATCCATGCCTGTCTTCTTTGGATTTTTTTTGTAGTTTTTGTAAAGTGTACTGGAAATGCGACTAATTTCCCTTAAAAAAGCTTCCATGCAGGTATCCCTTCCCTTAAGCAGATGCTTTTTAATGCTGTATCGTGTTTGACTAAACGAACGCTCAAACATAGTTGCTTTAGTGTCATGCTTCATCTCTCTGATAAGTAGTAGAATTTTCTTCTTGTACTGTAATGATTGATGTGTAAACTTGAGTTTGATGAATGGTCATGCCATCATAATAATGTGGTGATTTAATTTTCTTGCTTTACTGATTTATGTAAGCTATTTGTTTACATATATCAGTTAAGCATGTTAGTAAAAGTAATGTTAAAATATGTTTTTGAGTGATAGAAGTTATGTATGTTGTCTTGTAGTATATGTTTCTTGGCCTGACAGTTTCAAATATGAATTGTCATATTTTCAGATGCATCAGTAATTTGAATATGACATTTAAAAAAAGAATTTTTTGTTCCTGTTTCAAAGCTAATGAAATACTTTAAAGATTACGCTTATATTTTTTGTATTCATTTGTAGTATAATGTTTTCCCTATAATCCTTTGCTACAGAAGAGTTTTGACTGATTATTTAAAATTAGGTTTAGTGATTTTAAATATATTAATATTTGGATGATGCATTTTAGATTCTTGATGACAAAGTTGCATTAGTATCATCCAGAGATTTAGATAGTAGCCACAGCTTTTCAAGATGTGTTGATATTCCACCAGTGTGGTAAGTTCACTTTAAAGATTTGTAGGAATGTAAAATTATCAAAATAAAAATAATTTATTTCATTTGTTTATGTATATATGTGTGTGTGTGTCAGATAATACAAATAGAAAATAAAAAATGAAAGCAAGTTATATATGTCTTTTCTTCTTTCTATGAGCTTCTTTGCTTTTGTGTAATATGAAAGCAAACTACTAACTTTAATTTTACAATAGCTCCTTTATTCCCCATTTTAATTTGGGTACTTCTTCTTTCTGTCCTAAAAAATAATAACTATTTATAACATATCAATCTTGTATCATTTCAAAATTAACCTGCATCATACAATGTTATACAACACTTTACATGTATCACTTATCCCATTACAGATCAAGATTTCTTAAAAAGAACTGAAAATTGTTGACTCTGTCATGCTTCTTCCGAATGCATAGATGCTATTTTTCACTTGATTGGCTGCTGCTAACATGTTGTGTCTAATTTCTCGGTCTATCATCCATTGTCTTAAGATGTAAGCTTCTGAAAATCGTGGAGTGCATATTGTGCCCATGATGATGTGTTAATAAAAGTATGTGTCTCAAGAATCAGTTGTCTAGCAATAAATTATATGAATCTAAGGTTATTTCTATCTACAAATTTCATCATTATATATATGAAGTAAACCTCTCCACTCCATTGCAGCTATATAACTGCAATGGATGTATATATATATTTGAATTCTTGCATTTTCTGACTATAATATGCTATTCTGGGTGCAGCCCTAGCTTTATATCCTGGATAAGACATGGATGTTTGGGACTGTAGTATGCTTGCTGAGCAGGACATTTGAAATTTGATCCAAAATTCTTGTAAGATTTGTTGGTAAGGGAAGAGGATATAATATCTTTGGATTCTAGCTTGGAAGGGAGGGCTGTTGGGCAAAACTAAGATGAAGCTTAGCACTGTTTTAATGTATAGGCAGTTGCCTGGGAACTTTCTGAGTTTAGGAATGCACATTCATTGAAGTCCCATATTATTCTTAATAGAATTGGATGCCAGAATGCTTCAAAGGCTCAGGGACCTGTGAATTCATTAAGACAGCCTTAAAGAGGTCTCAGTGCTTTATTTAATAACAAAATGTAATATAATATGATAATGCTAATTTGATATTAAAATAATGACAAGAAATGCTTTATTTGTTCTAGTATTTCAAATTGTCTTCTTGAAGACATAATAAGCAAGATAAAATTTATCATTGTAGGATGACAGAAGCATCTGTTGCAGCTAACATACTAGTCATAAATTATTTATATAATAGTCATTGTATGTATTTTAAAAATTAATATGCTTCATTATAACTTAAACATTCTATCTGATGGAGGTTTTTTTTTTTTTTTATCTTAATCGATAATGTTAATTTCATCAAAGGACATTTCTTAAACAGCCGTTAGACTTGTTAGCTATCCTCAGCTGTGCATTGAAGGGTACTTTTGGGGAACTTTTACTTCTTGCAGATTTGCTTGATTCATCTCCATGATAACATCCCAGAAATATATTATCCCTTTCCTGTCCTATGTGAGACAAATCTGTAAGCAAAGTATTCCCGCCCTCCTCTCAGCCTTGTAAAATGACTTGGGTACATATATGTTACTGTGAAAGACCGAAATTGGAGAATGTTGACTTTCACCGGAGAATGTCAACATTCACCAAATACATCGGGGAAAGATCGAATATAACATTGCATTCGGACCCTCACCGGTGTATGTCGACAATCACAGATATGCTCTGGTGTAGACTGAAAAGAGAGGCGACTGACTGTTTACCATAAATGCAGTTGTAAAAGCAAGGGCCTCTTGTGCAATTCAAAGTCTCATAATAGTTTAAGTTGTTGCAATTAATCAGATTTGAATCACATAATTTAGTAAGTTTTTTATTACTATTATTTTTTCATTTACTATGTACTGTATAATTAAGTAAGTTTTTTAACTTCTATTATTTTCCTTTCTCATTTTGAATGTATTGTGTGTTTTAAGTACTTGTGTGTTTTTTCGCGACTGAATTACGGAGAAGAAAATATAATATTCTCATATATTCAACATTCACCATTAGTACATTTTGAATGTTGACATTCAGTGGTGTAAGTTGGAAATAAGAATATTAGGAAAATATTTCGGGCATACACCAAGCGACTATGTGAATGTTGACATTCTCCAGATTTCGGTGTTTCACTGTAACATATATCCAACAGACCTGAGTGGAACTGTTTTGGTAAGAAATCTGTCATTCAAACTAGTGCTGGGAAGAAACTTATTTCTCAAAAATTTCTTATAACATCTCGCAGTGTTATATGTGATAATCCCATTACGATAAGCAATGATATTTTTCTTTACCTATCATCTCCTGCATCCCATTGTCCATTCAAATATTTTAAGTCAAAAATTTCATCAATTTCTTTTTCAGGGTTTCGTTTTAAGTCAATTCAGAAATTTTGAATTCAGGTATTTTAAATCTCTGTATATTCTTATTTTATCATTCCAGTTCCAACATTAGTCTATTGTTGGAAAAAATATAGAGTATTTATACCTATACGTTTTCTCATTTTCCCAAGAAATTTAGTAGTAGTAGATTTAGTGTTATGTTTGCTGTAAAAGTAGAGTTTAATTTCTTTTGTTCATTTTATATAAAGTTCATGGATTGCCATAAATTAGGGTATGCGCAGATCTATGTAAGTTTCAAGTAACAGATTATAACAGATGTGAATACATCTTTTATCCGATTTTATCTTTTTATCTAGTTTTACAATTTGTAAATCAATGATATTTTCATAGCTTGCTATTTTGTTAATGCTTTATTTCTTTTTCAGGGTTGAAGGAATTGAAGATGTGAGTTCACATTTAATCATTTTTATGTAATTAATGTCATCATTATTTAATTTATATATAGCTGTGATTGTTGTGTCATTTGTTTATGCTGCTTGTAAATGCATTTAAGAACTTTTTTTATTCTATGATTTCTGGCTGTAGGTCCAGTATGAAATGAGTAGAATTAAACAAAAATGTAAGTATTTAATCAGAATTTTATTTCATTATATGTGCAATTAATATGAATTTTGTGTAATACAATTTATAAAGATCTGAACTTAACTGAATAGGGTCTTGATTATCTAAATTTTCGTTATTTGATTTTCAGTTTTATTAAATGTTTCATAAAAATTTAATTCATATTAAAAGTTACATATAATTTCTACAATTTAAAAAGTTATTTGTATTATACTAATCATTATTGATATATTGTCTGTATTGCTTCCCAATGAATCACAGTTCTAACAGCAGCAATCCTTAACCAAGATGCTAATAATACTTTCCTTAAAATGACATGCTTAATTTTACAGAGCACTTATTATCACTTCTTTAAATATCTGTTGCAGTATGTGTGACACACTGTCTGTCAAGAAGTACCTTTTTTCATTTTCTAATGAAGTAATTTTTCTGTTGTAGTCATAAAAAAGATTATGTTCCAACTTTGTAGTGTAGTAGTTAATATCTGTTTTGTTTGCATCATATTTACAATATAATATTTTGTTTTGTTCAGAGGTTCTATTTTAATACTCCCCTGGGGCAGTTGTACACATTTTTAAATCTTTCTAGTTATCTGGCCACACCAATATTTGTTTTGGTTGGATAACTGGGACATTATTGTGTAGTAGACCTACTGTAATGTTTAGTCAGTTTAATTAATGTTTATAATTATGTATAAAATCTTTATTATATACAGTTCTGTGCATATGTTCTGTGCATAGGTCATTTACATGCTGTGGTCTCATATTCTAGTGACAACTTATATATGGGCTTACTTATATAGACTACTAGCGGCTGCGCGGCCAGCCTTCGTCTGGCTTTTAAGTGTACTGGAAAAAAAAATGCCTAAAGAGAACACCAAACATTAAATTTGAAAACTGCACAGAATTTTACTCTGCATAACAATTTTATCGAACAAGAAACAACAACGTAAAAAAATTCATTTAAAAATGCATTACATATGAAAAGCATACAATGAAATAAGCAATATCCCTTAATACAGATGTTAATTATCTTAATTAATAAATTAACCAACTTCCTGCTGCCTGCTCTAGACAAACGTCCAGTATCCAAGAGAAACATTAAATTTAAAAACTGCACAGAATTATCGCCCTCATTTTTCCGGGTAGCAATAGTGCTGATATCAGCAACAATGGCTGCGTGCCATTGTTGTTCATATAATGAGAGAAAATCATCAATTTGATACTATTTCATTAAAAAAAAAAAACTCATTCGAATTTTGAAAAATCGATGTGCACTGGCTCTTGTCTAGATGCATCCTGTGTACCAGATTTCATAGGCCTGGGTCTATTAGCTTACTTGTAGTACGAACGAAAGACACCTACACACACAGAAAGACTCGTCCTTTTAAATACAGATATATAAATTAATTAAACAATTTACCTTTGCAAAAAGAAACAATCTTTCAATTTCTTAAACTGTTCAATAGAGTGAAATCTCGCTTTGCTATAGCCCATTATGTCTTAAAATGACGCGATTTCGTCAGAAAACATAAAATTAAAAAAAAAAAAAAATCTAATTCGAATTTCGAAAAACTCGCTTCGAGGTGCACTGGCTCATGCAAAAAAATCATGCAAAACTTTTCAATATCTTACAAACAGTGAAATAAGCAAAAAATAACATGAAAGAAACTCAAAAAACAAAACATTTCGCGCAGAATTTTACTCTGCAGAACAACTTTATCAAAAAAGAAATCAATAAAAATGTATTATATATATAAAAAATGACAATGAAATATGCAGTATCCCTTAATACAAATATTACTTATCCTAATAAATAAATTAACCAACTTCCCTTTGCAAAATCTTAAGAACTCAAATGGTATAAACAGATTAAGAACTTAAACAGATTAAAAAATATCATGCAAAACTTTTTTATAATTAAAATTATATATAATTAAAACATAATATTACAATGAAATAAGCAATATCCCTTGTTACAAATGTTAATTATCCTAATAAAGTAATTAAACAATTTACCGTTGCAAAAAGAAACAACTTTTTAATTTCTTAAACTTTTCAGTCTCTTAAAAACAGTAACATAAGAAATACGATGAAAAATTGTTGCCAAACCGAAATTTTTAAAAGAATTAAACTATTCAAAATGATGCAATTTCATCAAAAATCTATCAACAACAATAAGAAAGGAAAATTGTTGCCAAAACTACATTTTAAAATATTTGAGATGCGAGAAGTGTATTTGGAAGCTTCATTTAAAAAATTAAAAAAAAATACAAAATATTATTATATTTCCAAAATTCTTTTTTTAAAAGGAGTCGAAAGGATTAAAGTTCAACGTGTCCAAAAATCAAAGGAAAATAAACAGCACATTTTTTAAAATAAGTTTTTTTTAAAAAAATTCTGCTGAAAAAGTATTAAGCTCACCTTCCTAAATAAATTCGCATTTAATCGATTTATTGAAATACAAAATTTATTTTAAGTTCGTAAAATAGCTAAGTGTCTACGCGTCACGACGATGTAAAAATGAAATGTATAGAGTGAAATCTCACTTTCCTGTAGCCCATTATGTCTCAAAATGACACGATTTGGTCACAAAACATAAAATAAAAAAAATTCGAATTCGAATTTCAAAAAAATCGCTTCGAGGTGCACTGGCTCTTGTGTAGATACACCTATGTACCAAATTTCGTGGCCCTGGGTCTATTAGCTTACTTGCAACACGACCGAAAGCTACTCGCAACACACACGCACGCTCACACAGACAGACAGATAGACACAGAAACGCACAGACAGACAGACACACAGAGACAGACAGACACACACAGACAGCTAGACACACACAGACAGACAGACACATACAGACAGACACACACACAGAGACACACACACACACAGACAGAGACACACAAACATACACACAGACAGACAGACACACACAAACAGATAGACAGAGACAGACAGACAGACAGACACACACAGACAGACTATTCTTTTTAAAGAGGTTAATTCCATTAATTTAAATGCTAAATTTCAAGTAGATGTCATGAAGTAGTTGTTCTTGCATTACTATTTAAATTATTATTATTATTTTTAATTTTAAATTAATCAATAAATTATGTTCTATTTCATCAAACATTGTCATTACCTTTTTAAGTTATAATCTGTACATTTTATTCTTAATAATTAAATAAGCATGATAGACTGAATCTTTAATCAATCTTTAATTGCTGTCATCTTTGATAAATATGATTAAGATGATAATTGCTTAGCAATTAATTAAACAAATAGATTTCAGAAACTCATGTACAGGCCAGTTTAAATAAATTTGTATCCTTTAGCTGAACAGTATATAGGATTGGAAAAGATTTATCTTACTTAGTTGATATAAATATAAAAGATGGTAAAGTTACATAGCAAATTTGTAATCTGAATTGATTTTTCAGTCAGTTTTATTTAGGGTGTGACTGAGAAATACCAGTGAATTATTGACATACTAATCTAATATCTCCTGTGATTATTTGGGAATTTTTGCATTTAATGTATATTACAAAAAATGACCATTTATATCTTCTAGGAGACCACTACAAATGTCATATAAATGAGAGAAATATATGTTTGGAATTTCTGTTTAAGAGTATGGATTTGTATAAATTATAGAATTTTAATGCTATAACTATTTTTATTGCATTTATTATACTGCTATAATGTCATTGTTATTATACAGATTTAAATTTTTTTGCACTATTTTTAGTTTATTTAAAATACTGTATACATTTAAAAGTTCTTAAGTGTTTCACTTCTAAAATCATAAAATTCAAACCCTTAATAAGTAAATCATTTATTATTTTTTTCAAGAAGATTTTAATATAAATATACAGATTTCAATCTTTCTAAGTAACAATCATATGTTACTTGGTGTGTTGTTTGGTTTTGAGCTTTAACCCTCCAACTGACCAAGGGTTTGGGTCTGAAACCCTAAATTTTTCAAAGTGCTGTCAGAAGGAGGTATTTCTTCATTAAAATAGCAAAATATCGCTGATATTTTATACCTGGAATCTTTTTCTTTTAAAATACTACTTTAATTTCATGGATGTATTTCAAGGTGCATGTATATATACTTATTTCAAGATGGCCAGAGGGTTAAGTAAAACACTATGAGCTCAAAATGCAAATAATAGTCCAGTCAAAACACCAGGCATAGGAATGAAATGTCTGCCATTAGAAAATCTCTCTGATCATTGGACTTCATTATCTATTCTACTGTTTTTGAATTTGAATTCGTATACAACCTAAGATATCTGAAAATGCAATTTCCAGATAGCATTGAAGCGAGAAAAAATAACTTTTAGAAAAACTATGTCATTTGCAAAAAGAAAATCAGTCAATAAAATGGTTGCTTTCTAATTATCCGCCCCGTGTTTTAAAGAGTTGCCAACTATTGATGGCTAATTTTTTCCGAAGATCAGATACAAAAGATAACAAATGTTAAAAAATGTGAACTAAGAATCATAAAACAGCAATATATTAACAAGACTAAAAGTGCAAGAAACATGTATAATAATAAACTTTCCCTCCTTCCACTATTTTCCCTATGTATACAGCAATCTGTTTTAGCTTCAAAAAGCATCAGAGAAGTGCACAAATTTGGCACTGCTGTTAGTTTCCCATATTTTTAAATTCTCAGAATTTGTAATAACTGAAAGGAAAGTGCACATCATACATTGGCTTTCATGAGAATTATCCAGAGTTTTTAAGACACATAGTAAAATATACGAACAATAATTTTTTTTATATATATTGGAAAATTTATTCAGATTTATGAGTCATATGTAAAATTTGATTATCAATATGCTATCATAATATTCAATTATTTTTTTAGATATTACTTAATATTCCTAGTATTATGTTTTAAGTTGTTGTTACATGCATGGTTATAACTAAATTTCTTTTAATATGTAGAATATAATTTTTTGGAGATTTGAGTCTTTCATAATAGTTTAATAAAAGAAATGCAAGAATTATACTGACATAATGGGAATGTGGTCATTGGTCTGCTAATTAGGTCAAATGTGTATTTCAGGTTATGTGGTTTGACTGTTGCTTGCTTTATCTTATTTGAATATATTGAAGCATTCAGAGTAATCATCATATCAAAAATTATTAAATGATTATATTTATTTTCTTTTCTCAGTGCAAGAATTAAAAGCATTGCATGATAAAAATGTTACACGTCCTTCACTTGATGATTCTCTCCATGAAGAAAAAGAAATTGAAAATGTTACACAAGATATAACAAGAGTATGTATTTTTTATTAATTTATAGTAGAAGAGCAAAAATTGCATGATATGAATTATGTAAGAATTGTGGAAAGAATTTTTTTTAATGTTCTAAGTTGTATTAGCAATTTATATATTATGAAAATGAAGGAAAGATTTGTTTAAAATTTTGAAGAAATTAATAAAACTTTGTGAAATTAATAAACATTATATGTCCTATAAAGAGAGAATTTGAAATTCAGACAGTTAGCTTTTCAAGCAGGGAGTATTAATTTGGTGAAACTAGTAGCATTGGTATAATTTTCAACTCGTGGAACATTGAATAGGGCACATTAAAATTTTTGTCTAGCAAAGATTTTGTCATTTCTGAAATGAATGTGAAAATCAAACATTGAGAACTGATTGTTTAAAAAAAAAATGTGTTTTGGCTATTTGAATCTACTTGTGAAGTATATTTAAACTGCACTGATGATAAATTTGTGTGATTACTTATTTTATTCTTTGTTTTTCTGACCTTCCATTCACCAGGATGGTGCTTAGAACTTTGAAAAATGAAATGAGAAAGAAACTGTAGATTAAATTAAGAAGAAAAGAAAGAAAATGAGAAAACAAAATATTTTAACGCCTGTGCCCGAAGTGGGCTCAGTAATATAGCTTCGAAAAGAGCGCTGAAGTGGGAAGCATGTAATAAAGTAAAAGATTTTGCTTACAATTAAAAAAAAACTCTAGATTCTGATTACCGTAGCAGATTTAGCATTACCCAGGGTGCACCACGGGAGGCCTGCTACTTTACCCCTCCCAAAAAGCTGTTCTTGGTTATATGAGGATTAACATGCATATAAATGAAAAAAAAAGGTAACTTGGCTATATGATACATATATTATTTACATTTCATATTTACACTTTTGTTTATTTTTTTCCCCCATGGTGGGGGTGTTTGAAGCAAGTGACACTGCCTTTGAAAAAGCACAACCCAACACTGCATATTTTGTACATGTACTGGGATCTGTATCAGAATCATTATCTGAAAGGAATTTGTTTAGCGCACTTTCATTGCTTCAGAAATAGTCAACTGTCTCCGAACCATTTGCAAAATAATAAAAAATTAGAAAAGAATAAACTAATGCTATATCTACAATTAAGAAAATATAAACTGTAAAATAAAATTAAATAAACATCTACAACTCAAAACTATCAAAACGTAGAGCTAACAAAACTTCTTTCAACGAAAGTGAACAGGAAAAAAAATTTAAAGCTACTTTAGTGAAAAATCAAAGAGCTGATAAAATTATCCCTGATCCTTCAGAAAAACAATTTCTTAGTTAATAACGAAACCTCTTCCCCCGGGGAAAAAAAAAAAAAAAAACGCAAGAAATGAAAGAAATGTTTTGAAGGAGCTCACCAAAGAAAATACTGCAATGAAACAAAGATACAGTTGTTGTTTGGTTCTGGTGTTTCAGTGATCCCACTCAGGGCATACCAGATGTTCGATTTAAGACATGATTTCAAGGTAAAAATTTAAAACTAATATCAAATAAAGAGATTAGCATCCAGCCAAGAAAGTAACATAGAAATTTCTTTTTAAACAATTTCTTTTACATCCTTAAAAAAAAAAAAAAAAAAAATTAAAAAATTTTTTTAAAAAAGAGGGGTTAAAAAAAAAAAAAAAAAAATTAGAAGATCTCTTTGAAAAATGAGGGTGTTAAAAAATAAACATGGCTAAACTGGACTGGATTTTGTTGTACTGCTATTTATAAAGAAGGTTAAAAGTAACCTATAAGGCCTTTTTCCGTTCAATTTGTGTGTACAGAGGGAATTTTTCAGTCACTTTGTGCCAGAAAGGGTTCAATAACAAAGTAATGCATGTCTAATAATAGTAAAATGTCATGGCCAGATAAAAGCAGTTATACTGGTCAGAAAGTTAGTGCAAAATCACATGGAATAACAACTTGAGCATGGTAATATAGTAAAGTATTCTAAATGGAAGTAAGAGGAATAGCTACAATAATAAAGAATCTGATGTGTATGCTACATGACTTCCTTGTACGGAATATTAAACTGTATACATTTTGTATTTCATTTAAACTTATTGGATTGAATTAAAAATCTACTTCGTCAATAGTGAATAAACCACAATGGAATAAATGCACTCTTTAAAATTTGCTATATTTGTTTATCATAGCGACACTCTGATGCTAGGTTCACTTAACAGTGTTACATCTCATTCATTTTATGAATGAGAATTTATTTTATGAATGCACATAAAATAATTGCTAATAAAAAATAAATAATATTCATAAATGATTATGCTATTTAAATAAATATATATAGTATTGAAATTATGTAACATTTATTCTGAAGAAAAATTGCATGTCATACAAAATGAAGTTTATATTAATGTATGAATTAGTGATATTTTCTTAATATTCACATCCCTGTTCTGAAAAGTCGGCAATCAATGGAGACTAATTTTTTGTCAAGCTGATATGTGAAAGACAACAGCCATTTTCAAAAATGGCAGTGTACTAAGAATTATATAAAATAGCAACTGAAAGTGGAAGAAACAACTAATAAACGCTTATCCTTTTTTTTTTCGTTTTTTAAAACACTGTTCTGTTTATATCTACAGTAATTTTCAGCTTAAAAAAACAAATCAAAATACATAAACTCTGCATTGTGTACAATATGGCACTATGCACACTGTCATTCTCCCCATCTGCACAGTGATTTTGTTTTGCTTGAAAAACATCAGAGAATTGCACAAATTCGTGATCTCATGCAAACTTTGATTGTTTAAGGAGTACAGTTTCATGGAAAGTGAATTTTTGCGTTCTGTATCGTTGAACAAAATGCCATGTTTCTGAAAAAATAGAACTTTCTTCTTGAGCCAACAAATTCCATTTACATTATGATTCTGTACAAGGAAAAAAATATACTCGAATGCAACAAAAGTAAACATTAATCAGGGAAATGACTGTCAGATTTGAAGGCAAAAGTCAATTCTTGTCTGCAATATAATGCATTGCCCTCATCTGTGGCATTTTGATGTAGTAGTGCATTACCTTGTGAATGCTTACCAATTGGATGCAGATAATCAGTAAGAACCAAAAGGGTATTCATGTCTTTATTAAGAAAATATAATGTACTTATTACTTTGTATTCACCCAAAATATTAAAACCTCAGATGTAATTTCTAAATTTTATGCTGATTCTGTTTTAGATGTTTCATCATTGCCAAAAGATAATACACCAAATACGAGAAAGAAGCCGAGGTACGACATCTCGAGAACATCAAGTCAGTCAGAATGTTCTGTCATCATTAGTTAGTTCTCTACAAGAATTATCTTCAAAATTTCATTCTGCACAGTCTGAACATCTTCGTCGTGAGTTATTAATACCTTTTACTTTTATATTTTGATTATAAAAATATATATTGAAATTTTTATAGAAATTTAAAAATGCATATTTTTAGAGAAAATGAAGTTACAAACTTTTAAAAATTAAAAATAATTTATTCTAGATATTATATGATTTTTTTTGTAATACTATATCTGTCACTTATTAAATTCACTGGTTAATAAACTCAACCGCTTATTGCGTTCAAATTTGCTGGAACAGAAATAAATACATGCTAATTAATAGAAAAACTGCATTTTACTAAACTCATTGCCACTACTTATTAAACTCAGATTGGCAAAAAACTTATTCTTTAATGCCACGATATCCTACATGTACCTATCAAAGTTTTCTGCAGTTCATCCATTTAACAGTTAACAATTGTTGGTTTTGTAGTGCTTGAATAAAATGGATTTGACCGATATTTTCCTTTTCTCCTCCTGTACCTGTGAGACATTTGTTTTCAGAGTTCTTTGTCAGAATTTGCTTCAGAGTGACAGAATTTTCTTAGCTTAAGGTTAACAAAAGCAATTTTTTGAGGCATTGTAAATGAGTGAGTGTTCTTTCTCTAATACCGGCTAATAGAAGTAACTTCTGGATAACATCTTTTAAAATTTTCACCTTAAAAATCCTCTGTGTGAGACAGAGTATGTTCATAGAGTCTGAACATTACTATACATTAAGAGTCTTTGAATAGAAAGGAAGTGGTAACTGTAAATTGAAGAAAAAGTGATAAACACATTGGTCATGCTTGTAATCATGAAGTGGCTGAACAACTAAACAGACAAAAGGCAATCTTTCTGTTGGCTAGAAATTTAAATTCTGAAATTCGAATACATCACTGGAAGAAGCATGCTTTTAAATTTCTTGTATCCTTAACTTGTCAAAATGCCTTTCAAAAAGATTTGAGCATGAAAGAAAAAGGATAAATTGTTAAGATTTTAATGCTATCGAAGTGACAGCCAGAGGAAAACTATTACAGGGTTCGTACAGTCCTTAAGAGTCCTTAGGTTTTTTGCAATCGATTTTTGGTCCTTAAAAGTCCTTAATTTCGGCCAAAATCGGCAGAAGGTCCTTAATTTTAATAATCTGATATTCCTGTCTGTTTTTACGACTGCCATTTTGAGTGTGAATTAGCATTTTGGAGGAATATTTTTGGTGATTCACCGACATATATGGTTATCTTTTGGATGGGTGAACAGGTTCATGTATTATAACTTGTTCTTATATATAATATAAATAGTAGGATACTCAAGGTTTTAAGCAAGAAGTGAAACATAGGCATTTCGAAATTCATTTTTTTTAATGAAAAGCTCTTAAACAACTTTTCTGTTTTGGTGATGTGAACTTTTTTAACGTTCTAAATTTGCCAACTTATCATAATTTTGGCGATTTTAAGATCAGTTCTTATAGAAAATTTTTAATCCTGAGATCTGGGAATTTTTCGACGATTTTTTTAATACATTGTAACATTAATAAATTTCATTAAAATAATGGTAAAATATTGAAATTATATTTAAAAAATAACATTAAAATAAAATATGTTATAAAGTTCCATTTTACAATATTCTGAATCTGTGAAATAAACAAGGTATAATGCTATAAAACACAGTTTACGAAACAGTTCTTACTAAAAGCGAAATTAGCTATGTAATTAATTAAAAACGTCTTCTTTTTAATTTTTTCATAGTAAGTTTTTCCCATGTAATTGTCTCAAAATATGCATCGGTTTTCTCTATAAAATTAATTTTACACTTTTCTTTTCTTCTTCTTCTTTCTAAATATTTCTGGCTTTTGGCTATTACAGGATTGGTAGGGATCATTTTTTTTTAGGATTTGAGACACTACAGCTTGGAAAGTTTAGAAGGCAAGATTTATAGACCCACGATTCTAGAAGATTCCAGTAATATGTGACAAAATGAAAAATGTCTCCATGGTATTAACACATAATGAATATGTTTTGCAGAAAGTCTGTGATGAATTTCTTACTTTTTGGGAGAAGTCTGGAAGAACAATGAAAACATATTTGAATGTTTTATTTTTGATACTAGAATCTTTTTCTTAACATGTTTATCTTCCCGTTATTTTCTCTACTTTTCACTATGCACAAGCACAGAAAATAACAAAAATGCTTCTAACCTTAGCACATGGACAGGCGTTATAGAAATGCATTTTTTTTATTAGTAAAGAAATTGAAAACTGTCGATTTAAAAGATTCACATAATATGCCTTAATGCATCATACAGAGCTGGCACTAGGCATTTTCCCAGCTGATGCAATCTCTGTGAATCCTAAATTCTGCTGTCTAGTGCCTTTCTAAATTCTGCTTCCAGTGCCTTCTCTAAATTCTAAAAGTTATGAGATCTCTAGATTTTGTTGCTCAGTTTGTCACTAAATTCTAAAAATTCTGCCACATCAGCTCTGTAACCAGCCCTTGCCATATATATTTCATATTTCTTCTGAATTTTGATATTGCTAAAGAAATAAAATTAGCAGATTTTTTTATACATTCTAAATGCAATTAGTTTTTTTAGAATAACAGAAATCCTTAATTAAATTCCAAAATTCTAAAATGAAAAGGAAATGCATCGAAGAAAGAAACTGAATACATAAAGAAAATTATTCTTCAAAGATATGTACAGTTATTATTATATAAATTGCCCAGTTGTTTATGATTTTAGCCTTTACTATAATTTTCCATTGCTGTTTGCTCATATGATAGAGTTACTGAGCCAGCTTAAATTAAAATTAAATTGTATAGTCTTTGACCACTAGTCCACATAATTTCTAGCAAAATAGACATGATTTCTAGCAAAACGTAAATAAAATGTGACTTCTTTCAAATATGTCCATTATTATAAATGTAAAATATTTAATGCTTTTGATACATTTTATAAAGCTGATTTTGTTTTCAAGCTTTATAAGAATTTTGTTAATTAATTCATATTTAATAATAATTCATCCTACTTACGGATCTACTTTCTTTTTAGGATGGTATTACAAAAACGAAGTTTAGGCATATACAATATTTTTAATTGAATCTATTCAGCTCCCATTTGCTCATAGGTCCTTAATTTTTTTCATTAATGGTCCTTAAAAGTCCTTAAATGTACTTAATTTCCGTGTGCAGAAATGTGTACGAACCCTGTATTATTATGTGAGAATTTTCCAAACAACATTGTGCAATTTACTTAACAAGGAATTTTAATTAATGAAGAACTAATGAAGCATGCAAATATCTTAGGAAAGTGCAAAAGAAATCAAGAGATGTTGAAATTACTTTTTTTAGAATGGTTTCAAGCTATAAAACTAAAAAATGCTTCTAGAGCTTTTTCACTAATTTGTTAAATGCCGGGAAAGAATTTTATGTCAACTGACACATGACTCACAAGTTGGAGAAAGAGAAGCAAAGGAGTGTTTATTACATTAATAGCAACATTATTAATCAGAAATTGCATTGTGAATAGTAAGAAGTGAATCATCATGCAACTGGTAAGTGGATAAAAGATGTGTCCTTGGGCTTCTAAGTGAATACAAAGCTCCCGAACTTATAATGTAGACAAAACTGGACTGCTTTTCAGAACAATGCTATAATGCAGATTGATATCTAAAAGTGAAACAGCATTTGGTTTAAAAAGGTGAAGGAATAAGTTATTGTATCATTAATGGGCAGTATGAACCCAACAGTTAAGTGCAGCAGCAGAAACCTTGATGTTTGAAAGGAGCCAAGAATTTACTTTTAACTTATCATAATTACAAGAACTCTTGAATGACAAATAGTATTTTGACTTTTTTTTTTTTAGTCCAAAGGGGCTTTGTCCCTGAAGAACTATTGTTTTCGTTTTGCGATTTTCTGTCGGAAAAATTAAATGTCAGTTCACTTTTCAAATTTTTGCCATCAAATATTGCAGCCCTGTATTATATTTAAGGAAATTAAATAATGAAGAATGTCCATAAATGTGTGTTTCTTGCATTGTGATAAAACAACGGTACCTAGAGCCATTGAATTTTGAATGACGTAATCCTGCTGCAAATATGGGCATGTGGAAGCCCAAATTCGGAATTTGTTTTATTATCAATTTCTTATTTTGTAAAACTTTAATGAATTTTTGATTTAACAAACTCAAGGATTTCAAAGCGAGCAATGTCAATGTTGTACAGAAAAAACATTTTTATCTCCAGCACGTGAGACTGTGTAAAGGAAATTCTAAAGATATGCTGAGTTTAAAATTATTTTGCAATATTGTTCTTTAACTGAATTTTATGGTTTAAGTGTGAAGAACATGATATTTAATAAATAAAGGTAGCAACAAAATGTTAAAAAAATGCCCCTTTAGATGAAATTTAAAATCTTAAAACTTAAAAAAAAAAATCTACTACTTACTACTTGAAAAAAAAAAAAACTTTCAGATTTTTTTTAAGTAGTAATTTTTTTTTGTTTGTTTTTTGACATGGGATAGTAAACTGAAAAGGGAAAAAAAAATGTTACTGTTTAGATAACTGTGCAGCACGCACATCTCTCTCTGAAAAACATTGGTATCTCTTTCTGCAAATACAACTTGTACTATTCAGTCCTTTATTATAGGAATTATAAAAGCTTTCAAATGGCATTATGCAAAAGATGTTAAGTAAATGAGGAAGAAAATTTGAATTGTTTTAAAATGCAAGCTTTTGGAAAGCAGTAAGTTTTTGGAAGAATATCTCTATTAAGAGGCTGTAGTCAATGCAAGGGTTTAATCTCTTAAAATGAGTTAAAAATTATTTTCAAAAATGCGGTTTTTACATAGAAAAAGCCTCAGAGGAATTGCAAACTATAGCTAATGTTTCAGATATTACTGAGTGAAGTTATGAGGACAATATTTAGATAATGTGTATGAAAACTGAGTACAAAGGTGTAAACTGCAGAAACTGACTGCGAAAGTGATATAAAAAAAAGCGATGACATACCATCATCAATCAAAAAACACTGTAAATTCTAAGAAAATTTCTTGGAACTAAACGGTAGTGATCAAAGCAGATATCAGAGTTTTGAAAAATTGAACAATATGAAACAAACACATATAAAATAGTTGTTTGTAATTTATTAAATTTTAACTAGAACACAATTATAAAAATTTATTTTATAAAAAATTATAAAATGAATTTTAAAATTGCATAAATAGTTTTATTTTAATCTTAATTTTTAATTATTATTTTAGGATTTGTTAATGAATTAATTGTTAGTTATAATTTTACTTGAAAAGTTTTAAATTGTAATCAAAATTTGCGATACAGAAATCGCCTTTTAAGCTCAGCCACACAATAAACTGAAATATACTCAGAAAGGAAATGATTTTTATAAATGGCATGTACTGTACTTCCAAATTGCATTTTTGTGTGTCTTTTTTTCTGTTAAGATGTGAGAAAATTCTCAAACAAAATGATGGGGCATAGTGAAACCTAAAAGCTATGCCCCTGAAGAAAATAATTTTTTTGCACTAGAAAAACATATATTGTATATATTGTACAAAAGTTAACTCCATTTGCTAATACTCTAATATTTTTTTTTTTTTTTTTTTTTTGTAAAAAGGCTTTTCTATTGCCATGCCTTTTCTCTTTGAAGGGGGGACATGTAAGATATAAAATATGAAAGAAAACTACTAATTATATCTTGGCAATAATCCTTTTTTATAACTTATTTTTATTTGGTTACTTCTCCTTCCTGCCTTCAGTCTACTTATTGTTTATAATATATGAATCTAAAGTGCATCATCCAAAAATTAATTTTATATTATGCCATTATGTAAGAGCAGCATTCTGGATATTTTTTTATCTAATCACAGTTTAAAATTTAAAAAGAACTAAAACAAAACCAAATGTGACCCTCCCCCCAAAAAAAGAAAGTCTGACTGTGTAAATATTCCTTTTGCTGAAATGCAAATCATTTTCTTGCCTTCCATTCTCTGTGTTAAGGTGTGTTGCTTGTTTCTCTGCTTCATCCATAGTCTTGAAATGTGACCAGTTTTATAAAACTGTGGGGTGCTTAACACATCCTTAGTGATGATGTGTAATGATGAATATGTTTTCAGAATTAGACAAATAAAATTATGTGTTACATCTATGCCATATGTGCTTAAGTTCTTCTTCTCCATTATGTCATTTCATGTATTCATGTAGCTGTCTCAAGAATCTACAGAATTTATTACATATATATATTGTTTCAAAAGAATATAGTAAAGTTAAATTAAATTTAAATAATTCTTTTGCGCCATTGCTGCAAGGAATGAAATTTGAATTTAACAAAATTTGTATTCGTAAAAAGGAATTTAAAGTAAAAAATTAATTATAGAAATAAGTTTGAAAGAAATTATAAATAATTTATATTGCTGTGAACTAATCTACAATATTATTTAAATTCTGAGAACATAAGTAAATCAAGTGCAAGTAGCAAAATTATCTGCCCAGCTCAACAATTATTCACTTATGTATATTTTTTATTTTTAGGGTTTAAAAAAAATTTATTATAATAATTTTGCTACTTGCACTTGATTTACTTATGTTCTCAGAATTTAAATGATATTGTAGATTAGTTCGCAGCAATATAAATTATTTATATATTCACACATATTGCACTGCACTTATTTTTAATGAATGGATAACCTGGTCCCTTTATAACCTGTTGCATGCTGCATGTGTGTGATGTGTTACATATAAGTTTATTATGTTTGAAATTTTACTTTAAAATTTTTTTTTCCTTGAACGTGGTTTTATTGAAAATTTATTTCAGTAATGTTCATTTCTATTTCCTACAATGTTTTTATGTATTCGTACTTTTTATTTTCCACACTTATATTTTTCTCTTTCTCTCCTTGGCTAAAATCATGACTCTTTTTTTCTTACAGTTAAATTTTCTTTGGATGCCCAATCACTTATGAAATGTTTCTTAAAAATATATATAAACAACTTTATTAAGGCACAGGAAAAAATTCAAATTTATGTTTGTTTTCTTTCTGAAATCTAATCTACAGGAAATTTCGGTTGTGTAGTAATTCAAACATATTTACAGTTAAATATTAAATTTTCTGACTGACATTTATTTCAAACAGCTTTTATATCCTGATTTAACCACTAAATAATTTAATTTTAAACTAAAAATAAGCAAAGTATGAAAAATTTTCAAGTGGGTAAAAGTTGAGAATAAATAATGACAGCTTTTTATTTATTAAGCTTTTTTATTTAATAATTTTTTTGACACCTGCAGAAAAAATATACACATTTGTATGTAAATAATTAAAAACATCTTTATTTCTTACTTCAGCTTTATACTTGATGGAATTTCAATTCTATTGAAGTGTATAGCTTTGGAGTAAAATTGATGGAAACTATCTTCATCACAAATTGTAGTTGCTCATCAGTCAGTCCAAACAAAGTGATTATTCTTATGTTAAAAATTCCTACTTCAGGGTATTTATCTTTTAACATGAGTAAAATGATCAAATCTGCGTCTTCAAATCTTTGAATAAAATTTATATAACATTGTAAAAATTAGTTCCATTTGTAGATTTTCTAGTGCATTATTCTTGTTTGTTTTTAATCGCAAAATCAGACTCCAAATTATTAAAACTTTAAAATCTTTCTTCAAATTTATATTAAAGATATACTATTTTCCTTTTATATTCTGGCATGCGTTGATTGCCATACGGATGGGCGTGGGTTCGAATGCTGGAGAAGGCATGGATGTGTGTTAAGTGTATAATGTCTGTGAGGCAAGAGGGCACTCAAAATACACAACAAGTTGAATGTCTCTTGAGAGGTTGGTGGCTGAGGAAGAGGAATGGTAGACCATTAGACTGCCTTTGGGGTATTATCCCTCAAAATTGGGACAGAATTGCACAATTAGGGAGGTGACACTATACCTTTAAAGTTGTGGTGACTTCGCCACTTCTATCTGTACCTGCATATTCTTGGAAATTTTTCTTTTGAAATAAGGGAGCAGGATTTAAGATGCAGGAAATAAACGAATTTTTTTCAACACTAGCTTGTGGCCCATAATTGCAATTTAACATTTAAGAAAAAACTTTATTCCAAAGTGTGCATGTCAGTGTTAACCTTATTTTTTGCTTTTAGTTCAGTATTGAGAATATTTAAATGGCCGTTTAAGTCAACATGAAATGCTAAGTCTGTTATCCATATATCATTATGTATGTTATTGATTGTTTTATTTATGTATTTTTGTGTCATAAAAATTTTGATTTCATTTATTACATCAAAAAAGCATTTTAATATATTTCCTCAATTATAACCACCTCGACTTACTATAATAATCATTTCTCTTTACTATAAATTTCTTCAAGCGATGCAATAAATTCAGGATAGTTTAGAAATTTACCATGGATAAAAGTTTACTGTTTCTATAATATTATTCATCTGCAAATTATTGGTATTAAGCACTTTTTATATGGTGCAAAAATTATTCTGAAATTTTTCTTTCATTATATTTCAGAATTTTTTATGTTACTCCATCCCCCCCAGTAAGCTGTACTAAACAAATCCAACTATTTTATGCCAAATTAATTTATATTTTTAAATATAAACAGTTTAAATTTTTTGAAAAAATATTAACTAGTTCTTGATAATAAATATATATATGTGTGTAAAATTTTCAAAACTCTTCATTTTGGATCTTCTGCAATGTTTTGATGATAAAATAAATAGTTCTTTTGTTACTTTTAGTATATTTTACCATTATGTATTTGTATTGAATAGCATTAAAATGTAGTTGGTTTCCTGTAATTCTAGAATTAAGATCAAGAGAAGAAAAAGCACAACAGTTTTTTAATTCTACATACCTTTCAAAATCAAATGAAATGTCAGTTTTTGATTCTTTGCAAGAAGAAAGTTATAATCAGGTATGGTTTCTTTTATTAGTAATTTTTAAAATAATAGCTGTGGTTGATGTATTTTAGGGTTGATTTAGAAATTTTAATTCATGAGAGTCACATCTATGTAGAATGTAAAATTAGGCAGAAATCCATCTCTGTATTGGATAGATTTAATATAAAACTCTATTGATTTATTTGACTTAGGCTCTAAATTTTTGCTTCTTCATATCATCTTTTGTGTCTGAAAAAGGGAGATTTATATCATATCAACTGGAAATCAGTAGAGTTTTATATAAAATATAAATCAATTTAAAATTAGATTTTTAATGTAATTTTACAATTAAAAAATATTTTGAATGGGTTGAAAATTGAGGAGTAATACAAAAATAAACTAAATCGGTGATAAGGAATTGATATCATAATTTTATTACTTGTTAAATTCCTATCACATAGTTGCCAGCTCTACTAGTTTTTTGTCTTATCATCCAGTCTCCTAGTAAATCATTGAGTCTTCCTGCTTTTAATTTTTAGGCTTTACTAAGGAAAATGTCTCCTAATGATAAATGGAATTTATTGAAGTAATAAAGCTTAGATAAAAAAATAAAAGTATAGAAATGAGTTTATTATCTTGGTTGTTATTTTTAATTTTTTTTACCCTATCAGTATTAACACAGTATGAAAAATTAGCATGCTTTATTCTAGATTTTAGATCAGCTATCTTTTCCTGGCACTTTCTACACTTATTTTCTTTGCAATATTTTTTTCTGTAGACAAAATTGCCAAAGAATTCAATCTGTATTAAGACATGGGTGATTGTAAGTATGTTTTTGTAAATTTTAATTTACTAAAGATTCTCTTGCTAGTGGCCACAGTAATAGGTATTGGAAGCATTATTCTTAATGCATCTCACAGATTTGGCATGACATTTTGTAACTTATCATTTATGAACCTAGCAGCTTCTGTTGGAAACTTTACATTTCAGAAAATAATTCTTTAGCTATGTCTAAGCTCAGTGAAGAGGTCAGATCCATTAATATCACTATTTTCTTGGTACTTTGAATTACTATCCAAACCTTGACATGCTACTTTTAGTTTATTTTTATCTGGCAGATCTTTATAGTAATTTAAAAATCCCCATGTATTATTGAAAACTTGTAATTTTTCAAACCTCTCTGATAAAGAATTAGTAACTGTGTCCATTATATTACATTGAACATATCGTTTTTAGATCACTTCTGTGGATCATTTGCATTGGAACCCCGTCAGTACATTTATATTCAAACAGCCTCTTCCTTTTTCTCATTCTTCTAAAAATGGGCTCCATATTTAATACTGTAGCTAGTTATTTTTCTGATTTTAGTACTTTTTCATATCCATTTGAATGATGATCAGTTAAATAATCAATGATACTAATTAATAGTGAAACAAGAGTTGAAACTTCCACAAAGGTGTTCTGCATAGTTTTTGCTGACAACATTTACACTGCCTGAGACATCATACCAAACGTTTGTGATCACTAGAAAGCTTTAGTCTTCTATTTGTGTTACAAGTGTCTTTGCTTCATGTTGCACTACAGGATGAGATGTAGGCATTTCTGAAAGGTCTTAAAGGGCATCTTGAATTCCCATGATTTAATTTTTTTAATAGTTTTGACATATAAACTGTTGGTAAAGTTAATAGCTGGCAAAATGTTCTTTATTGCAATATCTAACCTGTAGGCCCGTCTAGTCTTGAATGAAGGACTTGCAGTGTGGCAGATAATATGTCTTTTCAGTGCTTGGCATCACCTAGGAGATGCAGGAAAGAAAACATACATGTGCTCTACAGTACTAAAAAAAGAAGTGGATTTCAAACAATTTGTTGCACTATCACCTACCATTAAGTTAAGGTATGACAGCCACATGGCATAAAAAATGCTGTGGATTTCTTTCATGATTTGTGTCTGAACACTTTTTGCTTTCATATTTGACCATTATTGTACCCCTGCCCTTTGCAGTTCTGTGAGTCAAGGTTGCTGTCACCTTGAAAACCAAATATACTTTCTTATAATCATCAGTAGTTCTTATAATAAGTTAATAGCTGGCAAAATGTTCTTTATTACAATATTTTGTACATGTAAAAATCATATTGTAAATGAAAGCTTCTTCACGTGACTTAAATCTGGTGTACTGTATAAAAGAAGATGGATATTTTGCTGATCTAGCTTAATTAAGTATAGGATGTCCAGATGTTCAAATGTCCAGATATATTGTAGAGGTGTATGACCATTGTACTTAAATGGCAGAAAACAAAACAAAACAAAACGAAACAAAATTCAAAGGGGGGAACAATAGGACACTGATTCTAACTTGACATTGGTTTGGTGTTGCCACTATAATATATTTTTTTAAGTAGAAGATTGGTATCTGAAATAAAAAGTGGCAATAAAAATGCATGTGCCAGAAGCTGATTCAAGTGACTCTCAGACGTAGAATAGTGTTAAAAATATAAGTTTGAGAAAAATGTGTATTTATTATTTAAATTTTCTTTTTTGGGGGGTGGGAGATTACCGATGACACTTCAGGCAACTGCCGATGTTGCTAGTACCTTGAGTCAGCACATCAGCACATAAATAGTTTCATATACTACTTAGAAGTAGCTTACAATCTTTTGACCAAATCTTATCAAAGGGCCCTTGAGACTGGAAACAGATTATGTTTTGTAACTTTCAGCAAATCTTGGAAGTTTCTAATTTTTTAGCATTTCCTTAATTTTCAGGGGAATAATGGCTCATATCCTGTGCTGTCCTAGACTTGGCATGAGTCTTTCAAATATAACTTTGTCCTTACAGTAAATTTTGAGTTTGATGTGACTTAATTATTATAGAAGTTGGCATTCATGCTCACATATCCTCAAATTGCTTATAGTAACCCAAATTTTATGTAAGTGTAATTAGTTCCCTTTCTTTAAGTTATTGATAGTTTGAATGAGAGTTATTCCAAAAGTAAGCTTTATTATTTTTAGAACAAAATTTATTCAAACATAATACATTATATGCATTCCAAGGTGCATATCTTAATTTTCCATATATGCATCTTGCCAGTTGAGTTGTTTGTCTAAACACAGGAGAAATTTGTAATGTTTAGTTCATAAAATGTGATTTGTAAACACTGGATCACCATATCACCAGTGTTTTTGTCTCTTCAATCCCATATCTATGGCAACAAAGGTTCTCCCATGATAATATCTGCTTACGGCAAATCTGAGTGAATAGTGGATGAATTCATGTATGATTCGAGGTCTATTGTTTGGAATAGTGCCTGATTGCCTAATTGAAGATTAAGGGCTTTAAAATTCCTGAGGTCTCTTTTTGATTAGCACAACACGGACTGCGATATGTCTTACAAATCCATTAACATATGCTGTTCACTATCAAGACTGCCAGAAATGCTTTTATCTTGATAATGCAGTTCCCTAAATAACTGCATGTGAAATATACAAGCTGAATGGAAGCATTCAGATCTTCTATATACCAAGAAATTCAAAGCTGTATTGTTTGCAAATAAAGGATCAATTAATGAATTAAAACTATTTTAAATTTTATATACTTCAAGACATCTTTTAAAATCCTTTTTTAATCTAAACTTACATTATAATTTCTTTGAATATGAACAGTTTTTTATGGTGATTTATTTATCTTGATTGATTAGAGTTTTCTGAATGGCAGCGATCAGCAGATGATGCTTGAAAGCAATACATTTATGGTAGAACAAAGAGAAAGGGAAATAAAGCAGATAGTGAAGTCTATAGCTGAACTTAATGATATATTTAAAGATCTTGCTTGTATGGTTGCTGATCAGGTAATACACTTTTCAACAGATTTTTTTATAATGTTGGATGTTATTCTATTCATTTCCAAAGTGGAATGTTTTGATGATGTAATGACTATTATTTTCTTAAATATTTTCACAATATAGTGTTTTTTGCACAATTATTTTACCCAAAAATTTGTTTTTAATTTTAAGTAATCATATAGAATAATATCAATAATTCTGTTTAAAATCATCAAAATCAAATTAAATTTTTTTTTTTACTTCCTTTTACATTTTTTTTCCCTGTCAGTGCCAGTACTTCTTACCAGGATGGTCTTTCAACCTTGAATATTCAATATATGTAAAAAATATGCAAATGACTCTGATAATTTCTTCTTATTCTGTATGTCTTCTAAAAATGAAGAATAATGAAAATTAGCTGTTGTAGATTTTTTCTTTTTTTAAAAGGATATACATTTTTTTAATCAGCATATAATAGGTAATATGAAAAATTGAACCAAAAAGAAAGAACTTTAATCTCCAGAAAATTGGGTGATAATACAAAGAATTCTAAAAATGTTCATATGGAAAGATGTGTGAATGAATATCTTAATCATGTTGTGGTAGGAGCTGATTTAAGTAAACCTTTGTTTAACCCCTTAACAATAGGATAATTTTCAAGAAAACGGTGTTAAAAGTGCCTATTTTCATGCACGTGGGGGGTGCATGATCTGCTGAGGTAGACACAATTTTAATCCACGCTCGTCCAGGCAACAGTACAGATCCATCATCACTGCTCTCAGATTCACTAACCAAACTTTCATAAAAATCAGTTACTTCTGAATAACTTTCAGATCCATTTATACTAAAATCAGAATCCAATTCACTATCTGACTCTGACTCCATAATGTATAGAATAAAAATATAAGTATTTTATCACAGAACAGAAACCACATGCATTCACAATGAGACTAACTAAGTGACTGAGCTAACGATAAAATTACAAAACAGTTATCATAAACACACGTTTGATTAGTGCTGACATCTAGTTAAAAATAAACTATCTTTAATTGCATAAATATTATTCTGGTACTGCCATCTGGTGTGTAAAATGAGAAATAAAACTTTTTCTGGGCATAAGAAATGAATAGGTTTTAATCCTTTTAGCACGTTGCTTTTGAACTCTCCAGCATGGAAAAATCATGGGCACGAGAAATAGAGGCCGAAACCTCACCTCGTCATTTTGACAGGAGCGAGAAGGAAGGGGTTAAGAATGTAAATAAAACAGATGTTTCCATGTACTTTATATATAATTCATTATGCATAGGAAGCAGTAGATTGTAGTTTTAATTTGTTTTGAAATATATCATATGAATTGGTTCGAAAGTACTGAAAAGTTTTAAAAGACGCTTAATTTGGAGAATAGTTTTAAACAGAATATTGAAGAATCAAAAGGTTTTCCTTCCAAACTTTAATCTAAATTCTTATTAGAAAATATTTATCAAGAGTGAGAGTAGTTTACTTTTATTGTAAAATGCATAAATGTCGAGCTAAGTGATTAGTAACACACTTTAAGTTTAAATATTCATAACTTAGCCTAAAGTATTGATTGGATACCAAATCAATCATCTCTTTGGCATATAATTTAACCCTTCAGCACATGCGCTTCACTTCGCTACGTTAGCACACGCGGGGGACAGATTTTACTCCAGTGTTTGTTGTTCGGAGTTTTTCTCTCAACATATAAATAAATGCATTTCCTTTTTTCTAAATGGCTATATAAATGACTAATAGCTATGTAAATTCTGTTGAAACTTTTTTTTTCCAGCTTTAATTCAAGTCAATCATACTTTGAATTATACACACATTTCAATACTGCTTGTCTAAAGTAAGCCATAAAAATCAAAATTTATACAAAATTAGTAATTTGTTTATGATATATATATATATATATGATTTCTTATATTAGAAAAATCGATTTTCATATGTACATATCTTTTAAACTTAAGTGCTTAGTATGAAGAGTGGTTTGATAAAATAGAAATATGAATATATGAAAGAAGGCATATGAAAAGGTAGCATTCTTACTAGCTTTTTCCCTTAAAACTCAATATAATGTCATACAACTATTCATATCAAAGAATAGATTCTAAATACGAATATTAAAAAAAAATGAATAATACATAGGTTTTTTTTTCCTTCTTACCTGTGTTTAATTATTCGAATTATCTTGTTTTGAACAATCCTCATATAGTATGACAACATTATTTTACAAAATTTGTTGCAGTTTGTACAAGATACAGACGTTTTGCGATCGGCGTTTCTAGGACACATAGCATCCTAAAGTCCTTCTTTGGAATTTCTTAGGTTGAAGGTCTGCTACATCATCTATTCCTGGCACCCTTTTTACACCAGTTTTGAGTTCTTTCGAGAGAGATGAAATTGCAGCCTTTTTTAGGAGATGTTCTTTCACAAGCTCTTATGCTAAATCTTTGAGAAAAGCTCTTTGGTTCATATTCACTCGGTCATTATTTGATCGATGAATAATAAAAGCATTTGTACTTGCAGTGCTCATTATTCTGAAAAATACCATTAAAGACCAATGAGGGCATTTTTTTGAAACAGAGTAAGTTCCACATAACTCATCAACAGTATCAATGTCACCTTTAGTAGAGTTGTAAAAAGTTATCATTTCGGGCTTGAGTTGTTCTTTTGCCAGTGGAACGATATGATTATCCTCATGCATGGATGATAGAACAAGAACAGTTTTACTCGAATATGACTAAGAGTTAATTCTTTAGCTCGTAACCCAAAAAGTGAAGAGTACAGAGGCCTGTTTTTATTTGGAAGAAATTCTTGTGAAATTTCACGCTTACCTTTTCGAAGTGTTCCAACACATGCCAATTTGTGCTTTTTCAATAATTTATCGGCCAAAGGAATGCTCATGTACCAGTTGTCCATAGTTATATTTCTTCCTGTGCCAATTATGGGTGCAATAAGTCTTTGTGCAACCTGCAATGCCGTAGTTGATTGTCTATATGGTTCGACAGTCTGCTGACCTGCATAAATTTCTAGGTTGTATGTGTAAAATGTGCGAGAATCGCACAAAGCAAAAAATTTTTATTACATATCTTGCGGTTTTACTTTTTATATATTGTCTGAATTGACACCTTCCTCAAAAAGGCTCTAATTTTTCGCCTATAGTGCAATATTCAGATAAAGAATATATTTTTTGTATGTTTTTGAAAACATTTCTGATAGGTCTATCTGTTATCTTTCGCTGTGCTCATGAATGTATGTCATCAAACCTAATACACCTCAACAGGTAGACATTGTTATTTGAAAAATAGCTCTTCTGTTTCCGTCAGTTGACCACAAATCTGTTGCGTTGAGATGTGCTGCTGTCAGCATTCCAGTGTAATACAATACACCAAACAATGCCTTCAATTCAAGTACATTTGTTCCTTTTGCATCACGTTAACCAGAGAATTTGCTTCGTATTGATGAAATGTAAATATTTGTTAATTTCACCAAACATTCCATTGTTTCATCATCAAAAATTTGCAATAAACAGCTGGCGTTTTCAAATTTCTAAAGCTTTTCTTGACACCAGGAACCTACTTTCTTACTATATTGTGCGGCCGTGTCCGAATGTTTTTCAGGAGTAAATTTTTTTTTTCCACTTTGTTCCGTCTTTTCCCACATAAAAATCATCTGATGTCAAAGAAGATATGCTTGCTAAATCATGCCAGTCGTGAGATTCTTGGTCGGAATCAGTTTCGTGAGCAGTTTCAGAAATATTATCGCACTCAGAATCGGAATCTTAATTTCGCTGGCAGTTTCAATACTAGCGAGAAGATTCCGCAGTCGTTGCTATTCCCGCTTGTGTGCACTAATCTCATTGACTGTCTCTCTAGAAGTGAAACATTAGCACATACGCAGGATAGCTGCAATCCCACTTCACATTCCTCCCGCGAAAACACAAAATCCCAAGGACACAGGAAAAAATCCTGTGGATCTTAACCTTGACCTTGAAAGGCACAATAAGTACTAGAAAGGTCACGCACGACTTTCCCTTATTTTCTAATAAAAGACTACACATGGGGTGGATTTTACTCCAGCGCGTGTGCTGACGGGTTCAATCTGCTGAACTGAGAGTCTTCTCAAGGAGCTGCTTGTTGGGAAATAGAACTGTAAGACTTGAATTTAATTCCTAAGAGTGTTTTTGATCAGACCTGGGATAGACTAGAAGTAGGCAGCCCATAATATGTTTTTCCTAATTTTTTTTTTCAATGGTGGGCACTTGGGTTTAACGGCACTGGCTACTACTACTAAGGCCAGAAGTGGTGGCCATTTTATTGTGAAGACACATAGGCATCTACCGTTATCTCCTAAGAAGGGACAGACAATTTTACATTCCTGCCTTCTCCGAGATTCGAACTCAGGCTCTTTGGTATTGCAGTCAGGCTCTCCTGAGCACTATACCTTCTGGGTGGCCATTTTTTTCCGAAATTG
>KK115313.1:0-23838 GCA_000611955.2 Stegodyphus mimosarum | reverse complement strand
AAAATATGTGTGATAATTAAGTAATAAAAATTTAAATACAGTATTTGATCTTTCTTCTTATGAATGTTTTGAGAAATACAAATATAACTACAACTAACTTACCCTAGGTTTGTTTAACATACACAATTTACAACTCTTTTATTGTACTGTCGTGGACAGAAACCATAATCCTAAATAAACTTATAATCTTAGCTAAAAAACCATTCATTTTTTAAATACATTTTCCCACGTGCACAATAATATATGTATTAAGGATAAAATAAGCATACAAATGCAACTTTATCCTAATCTCGGGGCTAAATTCCCGAATAAATATACACATTTTAAATAATAGATCCCAAGTACCACATTACGTATTAAATTCACAGCAAAAAATCATGTAATCATCACTGCATGGTAGGAGGTGGTGAACAGTACTTAACATGAGCAGACTATGGGAATCCAGAAGCTAAAACAAACTAACATAAAGCTGAAGGATAACTTTCTAAGAGTCAGACTGCAAATGAATTCATGAAACCTGTCCTTAACATAGTCACTTAAGTACTTAACACAGTTCGATATTGTTTGTAAAGTGGAGCTCTTAGCTTCATCATGCTAAATATTAGTTTTGAACGATCTCCTTATTATGCTTTGGAAAACAAGATCACAATGCCGTGATAATTACTCATCATCAGTCACTGCTGCTTTTCTAAATCACTAATTCAGGAATCTGAATGCCCATACACATTTTTATTTTCTTCAGTTTTTAAAGAACACCCAAAGGCAGAATTATATTAGTCATCAATTTGGAGTCATAAATTTGGTATGTGTTTGTGATACACATGTCATGAGGAGAATGTTGCATTTTCATCACAAGAGATTTGCACGATTGAGTCCACTTCTTTCACCCTAGTTATCACCTGCAATTTTTTCTTTCTTTTTCTTCTTCATGTTGCTAAACTCTGAGGAGAACACCTGTTAAAATTTGTCCTTCCTGCTTTTCAGTTACACCGCTCCTTACTATCTTTTTCTTTTCAGCAAAAAAGGTGATGTCTCAAAAAGTCCCCTTTTGATAAAACCTTTATTTTTTTTTTTTTTTCCTTTTTCATCTTCATTTTTGGTAACTCCTCATCCAGCTGAAAGGAAGTCCAAAACTAATCCAAAGAGCACAAAAAGCCATTTTGACAGGCAAAACTTTTCTGTTTAATCCAGACCTAATTATTAATTGAATGGCACCTTCTGACACAACCATGCCTCACTTGAATGTAGTTGGTCTATCGCAGTGTACTATAGCCTTTTCTGAACCAATTATAACAACGTAGCAATTAAAATTAAGCACTGTATATATTTTCTACAGCACCCAAGAAAGACGAGTAGAGAATTTTCTTCTTCTCGATTCAATGAGGAAAATTCTCTTGAGATTCATCACACCGCGAGAAAATGCCTCTTAACAAAAACAATATGTTTGTCTACTCTTGTATTTGAATCATAGTTCAAAGAACATGCAAACAATAAATGATGCCAATGCTCAAAGTCAAATTTTTTTTTAACAAAGCAGCCATGTCTATATACCTCCTACAATGAAAGGCTTTTTGACAATTTCACATGTATTAAGTCTTTTTCACAATGCAGTTCTGCTGTCAGCCCCATGGTTGGCTTCTCATTAAGGGAAGAGAAAGCATTCTCTCTTTATCTGCAACAGGCACCGAAAGCAAAAAGGGTACTTTATTTACATTCTTTGACTTTTACTGGTACCTACCACACCACCCCTATTTTCTGTCAGGTTTAACGACAATTGAAAATAACCTTGAAGCCAGAAACTATAACAAAGTTAAGTATTCCAGTCTTTAGAATGATGTCATTTTTAATCTTTTCATTACTTGCATAAAATCTCAATGAAAATACGCTAAATTATTTTGACAGCGTTCGATAAGTTACCTGAATGCTAAAATTGTATATATCTGATTGTGTTTGTAACCCTGTGGTAGTTTTTAAGCAGTATTATTTTTCATCATTTGTCTTATTATATAGGTAGTACTGCTTGTGCTCCATTTTATCAAATCTTAGTTATGTTCTTCTGAAATTCATGTATAGCTCTTTAATATTTTAATAAGATAAACAGAAGTAAAAACTATGTTTTCATCTGTATTTTCTTTCTTTTTTTTAATATTCATAATATTTTATTCAGATATTGCTGTACTGTTAACCTAATTCATTTTTATGAATTATAATTTTTTAGTTAAATTAATAATGAGTTTAATAGAATATTTTTTAACTAGTAATTACATATACTTTACAGGGAACTGTTTTGGATAGAATTGATTATAATTTAGAGCAGGTTCAGACACAAGTTGGTGAGGGTTTGAAGCAATTGCAGAAAGCCCAAACCTATCATAAAAAGAATCGGAAGATTATTTGTATAATAGTTTTAGCAGTGTGCTGTGTGGCATTAATAATTCTTCTTGTAATATTAAAACTATAAGAAATATATGGGATTTGTACATTGTGTTAACATTTCTTTTGTAAATATGGTTGTAAACTTATTTAATTTATGTATATTATGGACTAATTTGCATATGGCAGTTATGCATGTATATATGCCTAAATTCTTGAAAGTTTTGATAGCCAGAATCTCTTTTGCAAAAGAAGTTCATAGTGTATATAATTTAAAGAACAAATTATTAAAATATTTATTCATGTATGAAAACATAAAATATTCTTCTTCAGTTTCCCATTTTGATGTAAATAATTATTTTGTACAGATGTAAAAAAAATTGCAAAATATTTCCTTCCTAGTGAATATTAAAAAGCTGTATTTTCTGTTATGCTTATAGACTTCTGTGATAATAACTTGTTCAATATATTTTCAGTGCTTTCTCTTCTTTGATATGTAATTCATCTAGAAGTATCAGAAATGTAGTTTGTAAGTGATTGTTTAAGAATAAAAAATATGTGTGAAAATTTCTATGAGTAACAGTTGATAGATCACAAAAATATTATAATAAAGTTTATTAAATTAAAAATTGAGTATCTTACAAGTTCAAATGTTTTATATTTTATTCAGAAATATGCAAGCATTTGAAACTCTGAAGTAGTAACTTCTTCACATTGAGATAAAAAATTATTACAAAGTGTTGTTATATTTTAAGCACAATTAATATATCATTGCTGTTGTTCCAATAGGCTGTGTGTCAGAAACTGTCCATTTATTGATTAAAGTGCCAAGAAAATATATATAACTGCTGACAAAGTATCTTATAAAAGGAAATAAAAGTAGGACTTCGCATAAATATGTGAGGCAAATTCAATAAATTTTACGCCTTGCATACTTGTGTTAGGTTAAAAAAAATTACACGTTTCCAAAGTGACTTATTCATTTCCTATGAAGTTTCGGTTTCTAGTTTACTGAGCCCTTAATCAGATAGGTGTTGAATTCCTGTCCTGTTGTAACCTTTTTCATCTAATTTTAGAAGGTGGTTTATAATTATGGACTGTCAGAATTGGGGTAATTGTGTGGTGTCATAAATACCTGTTATCATGGCATTGTATAACAATCAGTGAATAACAGTCCTTCATTTCGCAAAAAAATAATGACAAAAAGTCTCCTCAGCAGAAGAAAGAACACGCCTATTATACACTAGATGGAAAAAAAAAATTATAAAAAAGAATTTCTGTTGCCTATTATTATTAATAATAACTATTGTTATTAATAATAATAAATACACAGAATTAGATGCGTAAAAGAAATTTTTGAATTCTTTCAATACATTTCCATATAGGAAGAACAAAATACTCAAAATTAGATATAATTAGAAATTAATTGCTATTAGCTAATTTCCAGCACCTCTGTATTATCGGCAAATGAATCATTTAAAAATATATATGTGCATGTAAATATGCATGTGTATGTAAATACACAGCAATGAACGTATAAAATAATTTTGTGTACTTTCAATAAACTTACAGAATAAGAGAATTTGTTATTAGTAAAATCATAAAATTTTGATGGATGTTTAAAACCTAAGTGATTCAAAATGTTTCTTTGAGGTTTAAATCATTACTGTTCATTAACAAACATTTACTATTCTGAACAGATCTACAGGGAAGAACAACCAGAATGTGAAAGAGTAATTAAATTTCCTAGGTTTATAAGTAATTGTGACAATTTAAAGTTCATTCTAAAATATTAATTTTTAGTCATTCATTGAATCATTGGATATCTATAGATTGCTGTCATATGTTTGCTAGTGTATGTCTTCTTTCATCAAGAACTTTGTCTGTCTGTCAGCAAGTGCAGACATATAACTATCTTTCAGTCTCACAAAAATAACCTGATAATTACTAGATATCCTGGGATTTGTTTTTATACTTCAGAATTATGATGTAGTTATTTCATTGCATTTTCACAAATATTAAAGTATAGGGTATTCTTATAGGTAATTATAGGGTAATGTATGTATGTATACACCTGTATATGTTTGTGAATATATGTGTATACACACACATACATATGTACGCACATATATTTCTGATTCCGGTCCCAATAACAGAAGAATGCCAATTGTAATTACCTTTAGAAAAACTGAATACCTCCCATATAGTATGACTGTAATTCTTGTAAGTGTGTTCTTTTTCCTTTTGTAAGCTACTTTGTTTGATATATATCCTTTTGCAGTAACAGCAATGATATGTTGTTTGTCTTGTATGCAATGTATGAGAATCTATGTTTAAATACAAATTGTAAGAAAAGTAGAGGCAGATTTATAATTGTGTTTTATGTATAAAATAAACTGAATGTATGATATGCTAATTGACTGTATGCATTTCTTTTGCCTAATATATTTTTTATTTAGAGAGTTTCAAACTCATTTTTATGATCTATATATAAAATCAATTATCATAAGTTGGATGATATGTATCTGACTTTTCTTTACCAGTTCAGTTTTAATGCTTTTATTTATGTAGGCTTATTATGGTTATTTACGGTTTTATCAACCTTACAACAAATAATTTTTATAGTTATTTATTGTATGAAAGCAAGCATATGTAACTGAAAACTTATTTATATATTGCATTCACACTTTTGTAACATATGTAATTTATATTACATTATTTTTTCCTTGAAAGAAAAAAAAAATAAACTTTTCTTTCTTGCGCATATTTTTGTAGTTGTTTACATGTTACAGTGAAGTCCAGGTGTCAGGTATTAATATAAAAATTGTTATCAACGAAATAATGCTCTAATGCAATATTCTATTAATAATGATTTTATTCTTTAATTTAAACAACAAGTGTGTATACAGTTTTCGTTAATACCTTGCATGGCATGTCTGAGAATGTTTATTTTTTATTATTTATTTATTTATTTATTTTTAACTGCTATGAGAATATGGCTTTAAGATACTTTCAAATCAGGTTTATAATTGCAGTCTTTAATTAAGTATTGCTTCTTTAGATCATAGTAGCAGCATGAAACAAGAACAATAGTTATAGCAGCAGATATAGACATGTGACTTGGAGGAGGTACGTCAGCAGCATTCAGATGAAGATTAGGAAAACAAGGGATCAAAAATATGATGGGGAATTTTAGAGTACTTGAGGTGTATGTTTTCTTTTGGTTATCTAAAATCATTTTCCTGTGAAGAAAACTGATCGTTTTCTTTTACAATACAATGAAAAGAAAACTGATCGTTTTCTTTTCATTGTATTGTAAAAGAAAACGATGAAAACAATGAACTTAAAACTTTTAACAAAACAATGAAAAGAAAACTGATCGTTTTCTTTTCATTGTATTGTTAAAAGTTTTAAAGTTACAAACTAAGTCCTACCTAATTTTTTCTTCTGTAATTCCTTGAATGGATATTTATTATCATGGTTTTTCCTAAATATCTCTGTTGATATGGATATTTAGAATATGTCTATTGATATGGAGTTATATTCGTGCTATCAGTTACATATATTAAAAATAGAATGAGTTAGCTGAAAATTTGTTTTGAATTTCATTTTGTAGCTTTTTTCTAAACCTTTCTGTTATGTAATAGTCAAAAAGATATGTTTAGTTAAACAAATTAATTTCATAAAAGGAAAAGACCATACAGTTATAGGCTGAAAACTTTCATTATGAAAACACTACTATATCTATGGCAGCTTAATTTTCTCTAGGCATTTTTTCCATTATTTATTGGGTTGAAACGTAAGTAATGGCCGTTTATGTTGTGTTTCAAATTACGTAGTAAAAATGAAATGTATTGGCATAATGTTTTGCGTTATTTGAAAGAGAATCTTTCCTTCTACAAGATGGCATATTTGATTTTTTTTGTCTGAGCTAATGTTTGTTATTTTTCGGATCATTAAAATGAGTGTCAAATCGACAAAATTAAGCATTTTCGACACCTTCCTCTTTTTGCGTTTAATCGAGGCGCCAATGCTACAGAAGCTGCCTGAGAGATTTGTGTAGTGTATAGAGAAGGTTCAATGCCTGAACGAGCTGCAAGAAATTGGTTTGCCAAATTCAAAAATGGAAATTTCAACCTTGAAGACACTGCTTGTTCCAGAGGACCAAATGAGTTCAATGAAGAGCATTCAAATCAACTTCTGCATGAAGACGTGTGCCAAACTGCTCGAGAATTAGTCGAATGAATGGGTTGTAGCCAAATGACTATAGTTCGACATCTTGGGTCTATGGGGAAAGTCCAAAAACTCGGATATTATTGACTAATTTGTTTATTTATTTATTTTTTTTAAATTAAAGAAGCAGCCATTTCTCATGTTTCAACCCAATATATGAAAAAAAAAATAGCATACAGAGTGACATTTAGTACATAGACTTAATTCTTAAATATTGTTAAATCAGTGAAGTTAACGTATTCCAGACTCATGATCAAGTAAAAACTGCTTTTCTTCTTATTTGAGATGATAAGAAGCATTTGCACTAATTTAAGTTTAAATTTCACCTGGAGTCTTGAAGTAAAAAAGCTTAATCTTTCATACTTCCTAATGAAACAAGTGAGTCAGAACTTATAGCATTGTATGTCATTTATCAAGATTCTTTCTATGATTCAGTGGTGTTCAGTGATCTCATCCTTACTAAAATGCATTTCAGTATGAAACTGGGAAATCTAAAAAGTAAAGCTTTTTTAGGTAAAAGGGAGCATGGATAATGTCAAGTTAACAAAAAGGTTTCGTCCCTTTTCATTTTTAAATATGAATGACACTGGAGCATCATTGAATATTGGAATATCATAGGGATGATCATCGTTTGCTATCAAAGGCCTGGGGTGAAGTGTTTGTGTAAAACAAGCAGATAAGATGGAAGCTCATTTTTAATCACTTTGTTTTCACAGGATCTCAAGAACAGCTAAGAAGGAATGACTATTGATCTGTTAAGTTCAGATAACGCTATGTGATTACTTAGTGTACCTATTGCATAGATGTGATGCAGCTGCTAAAATTTAGTAGTTGTGTTCATTCTTTCTCCTAAAAAATCATAAAGTATTTTATTCTGCATGAATCAAGCAGTGGTGTGGGAGGTAACTGGCATTTCAAGCCACTGTGTAAGGATTTTAAAAGTTCACTAATGTTTATTTTATTTTAAAACTTTAGAATCATCTCTTATTTTCCTCTTCCGGCCAGAATTAACATGTGAATATGTTTATGCAAATTGTACTTGCTAACGCTTAAGTATTTTTGTGTCCGCCTTTAAGGCCAGAGATTTAATCCTCTTGAAAGTTAAAGATGTAGTTTTCCGCAGTTTGCGTACTACAGGCGTAGTAATTTAAAAGGGCAGTTTTAGTGTTAGTCATCTTTGTGAAATATTAAAAGAGCTTTTATTTAAATTTATTTAGTTAGTAGTCTTATATTCTTTTACGTTCAGGCCACAGGTGGTTGGTCTTTGTATCCTGAAGAGCGGGAACATGTGTAAAATTGATAAGCAAATAAAGGGGAATTTTAACCCTTCTTATCTTTGTTGTATCTTCTACAGATGCACGAGCATAGCTTTTAGTAAGCTCCCTGTTCCTACTCAGAACTTCAGTTATTATGTTTGCGAAATCAACTAGAAGAAACACCAGTCCTGATAACTAGTTCACATGACCGCAAAGTTTTGACAGAAAAAAAGAAGAAAAACGCATATGAGTACTCTTATTTTCTATACCAGAAAGTTTTTCAAGTAAAATAGGACTCTAGTTGTTTTACAGAAGTCTGTTTGTCAAGAAGATGTTTGAATGGTATGATAAATTATATTGACTGAAGTGGTGATGAGTGCTCACTCTACAAAATCAAGTACAAGCAATTCCCAGATAGAAAAGGATACAGAGCATAAATATTTTTTATTCCACAGTACATTTTAATTCCATAGATCATTTTTATGAATTGAGACATGAAAAGCTAGTTCACTGGTTCATACAAGTTAATTTTCTTGATACTCCTTGTTCACTGCAGAACTAAAAGTTTTAAGAGCTTATATGAGTAACTGGCTACAAAAATAATTATGAGTAAGCAAATGTAATTCTTTGTGAAATAAATACACTTCGTGATTTTATTTCAGTAACTTAAAAGAGCATTATATTAAGTTTGATAGAAGACAGAGAATTTTTTGAAAAGTCTTTTTTTTCAATCTTTATTCCTTGGTTTATCATAATCAGTTTCACAGCTGTCAGAGAATCATTGAACAGTTTTAAGTGGGTAAGCAAGCTCTTCATCAAATATAATGAACCTCAGATGCTAAATGTAAATAATTATTTTCATGGTTTGCTTTCATTCTATTCTGATTTTACTCTTCTTCCTCTGCATTATTTCATGGCGAAATCATTACATCAAACTCATTGCTGGAATCTTCTAAATTAGTCGTTCTTAAGCTTTTGTGTGGTGCATACTGCCTGTATATAAGTGATGCATCTTTTGTGTAAGTGAAATTTATTTATAGGACCATAATGGGAATCAAATAAAACATGCACACATCTGTAGCTTATATTTTTTTATTTATAAATGAAGTATATTGATAAGAAATCTAACAAATATTATGTAGCTATAAGCGTTTAATTCTATGATCTCAGCTATGCAAGGGAAGAGCTGACTTATGTGTTTGGACATAAATCACACCTGCGTATTCTGTCAATCTCTCAAAGATTATTTGGTACAAACTTCTAGGACAATTAATAATTCCTTTCTGGATTTTGAAAAGTAGTAGTGCAATGACTGTAATAAATACATAAAAAAGGTTCACATTAGGTTTTTGATGAATCTCTCCAAGTTTTATATGTTTTATATATATACCAATATGAGCACAGTTAAACATGCAGTAGTAGACTTCGATCTCGGCCAGTTTGTTCATTTTTTCACAAGCAACAAATTTTCTGGAATTCGTTTCATCTCGTGCTAATTATCCTGCCTGTAGTTGTTTTAGTTTGATGTTATGCAGAAAATATGTTGTATCGTGACAAATGATTTTAATTTAGTGAATTCTAAGATGCAGTATATTTGTGTTTACCAGAGAGTGCCATGTTGTCTTTGCTGCCATTTAAGGTATGATTGTCATCTAGCTGCTGCAGAGCTTAAGTTGCGCCGGTACTTCTTCGTTTTTAAGATAAATCATCATTCTAGCCAGATGTAACTCAACTACAAATTCAGCAGAAATTTCGTCATGAAAATTTTATTTTTAATAATAAAATTATATTAAATATCGATTCTAACTTCTGAATGTATGTCTCTTTTTCCTTGGGAACTAAACCCTTAGACGGAGGTAGAGACTTTTAAGGAAAGGAAAGCCTCCACCCACATGTCAAAAGCTTATTCTCCTGAAAGTATAATGAATTTATGACAGTGGGTAAATTTTTCTTTCTAACGCTATCCCTCGGAAAAGAGCATGTGCAGACTTTTCGGAAAGATGTAACCAAAAGATGGGGAATTAAAATTGCTATTTGTTGCTATTTCATTAGCTAACCTTCGGATTCGGAGAAAATTTTTTCCCCTGTCACATTCTGCTTTTCAGGTAGAATTATATTGTCAAGCGATCGTTTATCAGATGGAATGTTAGACTCTTCTCAAAATGCAGGACTCTTTCTTTTTTGTTTTCATATTTGCACATCATCCGTTAAAATTTTCTAAATATGCTGTTGCTGTAACATTCTCTGTAGTCTCATTAGTGATGCTTTACCATTTTAACGTTTTTGTTTGGTGTGCTGGAATAAGGAATGGTCTTTATTTCTGTCATCCCTTGAAGGTTGTTTATTGTATTTAGGGCTTAAATTCAGGTGGAGACCGGTTGAGTTATTTTTCAGTTTTTGTGTGAAATTTAAATTCCATCCGCAATGGCAAATAACTCAATTTCCAGTACTTTATTTTATTATTTAACTATTTACCATTTGTTTAATAGCTTATTAAATTTTTATTATCTTTTTTACATTTTATTAAATTTTAATTATTGAATTATTCCAATCATTAATTATTTATTTATTTTAATAAGTGATTAACAAAATAATTACTAATTAAAAAATTAAATAGTCATTTTATTTATTTATTTATTTATTCTTATTCCTGTTTCCTGACGGTCTTCCATAGCGCTTCGGAACTTGTAAATTTAGAAATGAAGCCCTGAGCTGCTGAGTTATGAGTTTAGAACCTATTATGAGAGAAAATTTAGGGAGATTCTTTACGTATTTATTATACATCTTTTTGCTGTATTTTTCATAGTTATTGTACTAGAAATTTTCAACGCAACGGAAGCTATGAATTACCTTAAATTTTCATTTTAACGATTTTGTTACTGCATCTGGCAGCTTTTGAGCTAACATTTAGCCATTTAATTTCGCATTCGGTTTTAAAGTTTTTAGTATGTGTGAATAGGAGTATATATGTGTAGAGAAATGTGCTGTTTCGGCATTATTATCTCGCTGGAGGTAAAATTTTCGTCTATAATTCAATATCGAAATCATGTATTAAATTATTTTGTGGAAATTAAGAGTTTATGAAGGATGGTTCATTTCTGTGTTTTAACTAAAATTTTGAATATTTAAACGTTTAAGCATTTTAACTTTATTTTCAAAAATAATGGTGTAAAATTATTTGTATTCTCTGCATTGTGGTTGGAAAGAATTCTGTAAAAATGTGTAACGTTCACAAGGTTACTTAGAGTAAAAATTCCTGTTAGTACAGTATTCGTTGTGTATTAATTACTCATAATGTCCGTACATTTGCGTGTAAAATTTATGGAGTACACTCAGTAAAGCCTTTCATCAAAAACAAAGTAGCCAGCTAAAAATCTAAGGAAGAATGCTGGGTATCAAAAGATATTGAACTCCTAATACCAATACGAGCAGTTTGTATTTTACAAACCCGTATTTTTTGAAAATCTCGAAATTAGAGATAAAAGTGGGGAAAAATGCCCAATTCAATAAATTTGTTCTTAAATGTTTTCAACAATTTTGTATGTAAAGGTACGGAGCATTTTGTGTTTAAAGAATTACGAATATTTTACTAACTAAAATTTTTGCTCTGAAAAGATCATAAACGAAACTGAATTTTATTTTCAATGAACTCTACATTTTTATTATATGCAAAACGTTTTCGCAAAACTCTGTAGCTATAAAAGTATTTATCTAGGCTGAATATTTAATGAAACAAATCTCGTAGCTTGTGTTTCTGCGTGCCCTGTATTTAAACGAAACAGTTTACAAGAAGCAAGGGTGTTGTTTTGGGGCTTATCTCACTAACACTAACATCAAATGAAATTCACGAATTTCATCGTGGCGAGGAGTTCAGGATTGCTTCTTTTTTTGGCCTGGATCTTAGGCCCTTTGTAGGTGACAATCTGACGTTGCTCAGTTCCGTCCCAATTTTAAAGAAGAATTTCATGAGGGACGGGTTCAAAGGTCTCCCACCCCTCTTTCCGTATCATAAAACAATCGAGAGGACATTCGGCTCGCAGTGTATTTTAACTGCTCTCCCCCCATGCTGCAAAAGAATGGGGGGGGGGAACTGTCTTCTCTGTGATTCGAGCAAGGGCCTAACGATAAGCTAACCACTGTATCGATTAGCAATGCTAACCACTCTATTGATTGCGGCGACGTGAATAAGAATGAAGAGCAGAAGAAATTTAAAAGTTACAGCTCATGTTAAGTTTTTCTTTTCTAGAGTATTATTTTTTCTTTCTTCTTTTCCTAATGAATTTATTTTCCATTGTAAAATAAATTAATCTAGAATGGGAAAGGAAATTGAAATCCTGCTTCCAACCAAATTAAGACGCATAATAAAATCCGGTGCACTTTGAAGAGAACACAAAACCGAAATTCCTCTCCCTTCTAATGGGCAGGACATCTTTGAAAGAAAGATGGATTACGGAATATGTGCGTTTGAAGTTTTGTTTACTCGCGTTCTGTTTAATTTTCGCAAGCGTTATTTTCCTCTTGCCTTGTGTCCTTTTTCTTATCTAATGGCATTACATTGTAGTCCTGTGTATATGTGTATGTAAAAGCTAAAAATGATAGGAAATAGAAAGGACAATTTAATGGAGGAAATGACTTTTACCTTCTTTCCAGTCGGGAAATGCGGGAATTTGTAACCATAGAAACGCTCTAGAGCCGCGCTAATGGAAAGGGTGAAAGGAATGATGGAACAATGCAGGAGACAATCACTGGTAAGTTAAAAGACTTTATCCTGATGCACACACAAAGCTACAACATCCTCCCTCCTCCTTCTATCCCCTCTTACTTCGGTAATTTGGTGGACGCAAATGCGTTTAGTCTTCCCTTTCTTCCTTCGTTTCCATCTCTCTCAGCATGTCTACAATATCTATCTGCATCAATATCTGAAGATTCATGGGCACACCTGCGTGCCATGGTTTTATATACTAATGCAAATCACGTTTCATTGTTTTCTTCGATATATTATTCCTTGATAAATATTGAGAAACGGATTATCTCAGCGAATGCTGCCTATATGCTGTAAAGTCATAAATTTCAACCCCCTTTTTTCACGGGGGGAGACTGAAAAAGAGGGATAAGCAATCTGTGTTAACTATTATAATCTTATGTATTAAATATCATGTTCTTCGCACTTAAACTATAAAATTCAATTCAATATCCAAAAATAATTTAAAAATGAGCATAGCTTTAGCATTTCCGATACACAGTCTCGAGCGCTGGAGATAAAAATTGTTTTCTTTTTTTTTTTTCCGTGTAGAGTGTTGCCATTGCTCTCTTTGAAAGCGTTGAGTTTGTTAATCAAAAATTCGTTAAAGTGTTACAAAATATGAAACCGATAATAAGACAAATTCCAAATTTCAAATTTGGGCTTCCAGATGCCCGTATTCGGAAGAGGATTACGTTATTCGAAATTTGATGGCTCTAGGTACCGTTGTTTTATCACAATGCGAGAAACATAGACGTTTATGCAGATTCTTCATTATTTAATTTCTTCAAATATAACACAGGGCGATAATATTTGGTGGCAACAGTTTGAAAAGTGATACGGACATTTACAGCGAATCGGCGCAAAATGCGAAAACGGAATTAATAGCCCTTCTGAGCTAACGCTCCTTTGGGCTAAAAAGTCATAAAAAAGTCTGAATGGTTTCAGATTTTATATTACGCTCAAAGGGGCGTTTTTCTAATGTTTTGTGTGTTACCTTTATTTATTAAATATCATGTTCTTTGTTACTTAAACCATAAAATTCAATTCAACAGCAATACCACAAAATAATTTAAAAAGGACATATCTTTAGGATTTCTGATACACGGTCTCGCGCGCTGGAGATAATCCCCCCCCCCGTACACTGTTGCCATTGATCGCTTTGAAATCGTTGACTTTCTTAATCAAAAACTTATGAATGCTTTGCGAAATCTGAAATAGATAATAAAACAAATTCCAAATTTGGGCTTCCAGATGTCTCTATTCGGGTGGAGACGTACGTTATTCAAAATCTGATGGCTCTAGCTACCGTTGTTTTATCACACTGTGAGAAACATACATGCTTTTATGCAGATTCTTCATTATTTAATTTCTTTAAATATAATACAGGGCTCTAATATTTGGTGGTATCAATTTAAAAAGTGATTCGTCGTTTATAGAGAATAACGCAAAATGCCAAAACGAAATTAATACCCCCTCTGGGCCAACGCCCTTCGGGCTAAAAAAACTGTTCTCGTATAAATGCACTCGTAAACAAAACCATTATTCGTATTGCAAAAGTTCTTAACTGAGGATACTTACCTTTTGACAAGTACTAATAAAAGTTAATCAAATTTGTATCGTCAGATCTTTGAATAAGATTTATAACACAGTGTAAATTAATTAACTCCATTTCTGGATTTTCAGGAGAATTACAAACCTTCATTTTTGGTATTGAAAATAACGTAAAACTGGATTCCAAACCATTCAAATCTTAAAAATTTTCTCCAAATTATTGTCATAATAATTCTGATTAATTTACGTGAAATGTATTTCCGGGCCGCATAAAATTGTTTCGGGTGCAGCGGACCGCGAGTTTGATGGTATACGAATTTGCTGAATCAAACTTCATGTTCACCTTGTCTAATTATTTCTGGATGATCTAGGGCCTAAAGAGTAGTAGAGATTTACAATAAGGAACAAGCGAGAATCAAATTTACAGGGAAGTAAAAATGGAGATCTCTTATTGGATATCTTAGTGTTAACATTACTAAGCATTTTTGTTGGAATATAGGTTATTATTATATTATTAACTACATCTTTATCAGCAAAACTACCCACTAAATTTAAAGAATGAATGGCACAAGGTATGTAAATCGGATTTGGACTAATATTTAATAGTAGCTTGCAATCCTGACTCCTGATAAGTTTGCTGCTTTGTCATGTTTGCTATCGACAAAGTTTAATTTCCATACCGAATTTTGCTAAAAGGAGCAATACCTGTTGTTCCAAATCCTGTGTTCTCTTCAGTTGGTATGCTGTGCTGCATGAACACAAAATGAAATCACTCATGTGGAAATTCATTACAACAATCTTGCGAATCTTTGCTGTTTTAGGAAATGAAAAAATTAAGATCATTATTAAATAAAAAAATCCTTAATATTTCATATCGTTATTGCTGAGAAGAAAAATAAATGAAAGAATTGAAAAAGATTTAAAAATCTTAAGAAGTTCTTAAAAAATTCTAATTAAAATTTATTTAATTTATTTCCATCGAAGTTTGCATATGAAATGAAATATTTCTTTTTTTTCAAATGCATTGCTTTTAAATGAAATATTATGTTGAATATTTGCAGTTAAATATCTACTTAAGAATCCCGGGAAGCATATAAGCATTCTGTACTGCGTCACGCGCATATGGAAAAATCTGAACTTGTGATTGGACATACTTTCAGATGCCATCATTTTCTCTTAGCGTAATGACGTTTAAACGGGGATCTTGAAGTTTTGTTTTCGTTGAATAAAGCGCATGAGTGACACGGTAGCTTGAAAATTATAGTTTGTTTTCTTTGAAACGAAAACATTTAGCTGCAGCGTTCTGCAAATGGCTCCCTGTTTCATGGAATAATAAAATTATAAAAATCCTTCAAAGATGCTGTTAATATCAGAAGCAGTCTTAAGCTTTATATAAATAGCTGGATGAATTTAAGGCAAAAACCAAAACACGACGATCTCGATCCAATTTTAAAGGCATTGTGTGCTAGTAAGTATATTATTATTATTATTGCAATTTTGTTTCATACTGTTTCTTTCATATTGCAGAAAACATTTCCTTTGCAAATGTTATATTATTTCCATGTTAATGTCCATATCATTCTAATATATCTGTTGCCTTAAATGAAAGAAAAAAGTGCATGCAGTAAGGTCGCTGAATTAAACGCATGTGTATAAGAAAACAAATTTCCTTCTTTGACAAACACTATTTTTATGCAAAGGTACAAAAGATGTTATACATTAAAAAATTGGCAAAATTCATGTAGAAATATTATTCAATTTAAAATACGTATCTCTATTTCTCTGTTCCAAATCTATATTAGTCTAACTTCAAAAATAAATTGTACTTTTTCAGACCGATTATAAATATTGCGAATTTATTGTGTACTGTGTTAGCTCCCAACGTCTTTTTTGCTATTTCCGAAAACTGACTTATCTCATGCTTTCGGAGATTGCATCAGCAGAGAATGGATATATAATGATCATGAATTAATGAGTTAATAATTACAACACCTTTAAGATGAAATTTTTTACATCAATAATACATTTATTAAAAATCTCTGCAATTACTATTAATACACATTTACGGTGTTAGCACAACAAGAAATATTACTTTTTCTCTCTAGGAAAAAAATCAATATGTTTTTCACACGTCTGTGAAAAACATATAATGTCCTGTGTCCGAAAGCATTTTTGATAAAAAATTTTTTTTAAAAATATTTCTAGAAAATTTGTAAGCATAGAACTGGAAGAAAGAAGCAGTCAATTTATGAAGCTGTCACATCTTGTGTCTTGTATCCAAAAATGATTTGTTCTTCGATTTTGTTAATATAAGATATAAATAATTATGAAGTGAAGAAAAGAAAACAGTAAATGTTGAAAAGCTGAAATGTAATTACAAACTGTATTCGAAAAGAAATTTTTGTCCGATTTCATTAGTTTTCTGTGACTTTTGCAATCAGAAGCTGTGAAAGGAAAATAATATATATAGCGTTAATAAATATAGCGTTGGAATATGTATCCAAAAATGTTCTGATCTTCAATTCTGTTAGTTATTTAGGACGTACTTAGTCATGAAATGGGAAGAAGAAAATTACAAATTTGAAAAATTTGGGGGGGGGGTCGAATAGTAAATCTTAATAGCACTATACTTGAAATATTTAAATACTTTTATATTAATACAAATATGGGTGTAGTAGAAATATATTTTAAATTGCAATGCTTTAAAACTTGTAAATCGAAAAGTAGAAATGTAAGAATAAGCAAAGTTGAATTTGTTTAGAATAAAGTGTGTGTTTGAGTTATATTCTCTCGCCGTTGTGGTGTAGTGGTCAGCACGCTCGACGCGTAACCGAGAGGTCCGTGGTTCGATTTCCGGCAAAGGCGCTACTCATTTTCATGTGTCCTGCTTCGAATTAACCTAATGACTTTACACTGGCGGCCGAACTAAAAAAGGTTGTGGATGATGATTCTCTACCACCGGGATTTGGCGATTGGGTCCCAAAACCCCAGTCGTCCTTTAAAAAGGGGGAGTATATAAGGTATTTCTCCCGCCTTCTTTGCATGCCTTCGTGGTGTAGTACTCAGCACGCTCGACGCGTATTCGAGTGGTCCGTGGTTCGAATCCCGATGAGGGCATTGCTCATTTTTCATCTTTCCTGCTTTCAAATAACCTAATGATTCTACACTGGTGCCCGAACTGAAAATGGTGATGGATAATGATTCTCTACCACCAGGATTTGGCGAAGGGGCAGTATATAAGGTATTTCAGTATATAAGGTATTCTTCGCATGCGTTCGTGGTGTAGTGGTCAGCACGCTCGACGCGTAACCGAGAAGTCCATGATTCGACTCTCGACGAAGGCGTTGCGCCTTTTTCATCTGTCCTGCTTTTAAATAACCTAATGGCTCTACAGAGTACTGTATTTTTTTAAATGCTTTAGCTTTCATATGATAATTTTATCATTCCGAAAAAAATATTATGTTTTCAATTCCATATATAACACTGTAAAGTGCGCAAAAATAGAAAGTAGAAAAAAATGTATAAAAATAACTTGTACTTGGATGACGCGTAAACTGTTGTCTTGTTATTACTTTGTATTATATTAGAAACTATTTTACTTCTAAATTACATATAAAAATAAATATTTTGCATGTAATGTAGCAAAAGTAAAATAGATAATGCTGAAACATTAATGTCAATATTCTTCCAATTATATTTATGTAGTCAAAACACCAGCAGTACACGAGGAAAGCATTTAAATACCGCACCATTAGTGTAAATAAATTTTATCCCAAAATAAGATATATTACATAACATATGTAACATTATATTCCAGCTCTTTCAAAGTACTATTATGAGTCTCATTTAAACCATTTTGCTTCTTTTGAGAAGCACTACTCCATATAACCAAATCGTCAGCAAAAAGCGCAGAATCCACCCACGGTGCCAGAGTGTTTATTAAATTTATAAATCATTAAAATAAAAAATTTAAAAGAATTGGGCTGATGACTGTTCCTTGCGAGATTCTAGTTTCAGTCTATTTAAATCTAGAAATATTGCAGCCATATCTAACAGCAGAAAAACGCTGTGATAAGAAATTCGTAATCTATAAAAACATCCTGCCATTTATTCCCAACTTCCGTAATTTTTGAATAGTACATAGTCTGCTGTTTGGTTTCGGCTAATTTTTGCGCAGAACTTGTCAGAGAACCTCGGCTTCTGACTGAGCACCTTATCTTCTTCGTTTGACCGCGTGTTCTTCACATAAGAATCCCGATTCAGCCTAACCAATGAATCTCCTCCTTCATGTAGGGAGAGAACTAAGGACTTGCTATCTGACCTTCAACATCAGAGAAAGGAACTAGTATGGCAGAAAAGGTTTATTTGCTTGGGCAGGCATCATATTGCACACACACATAAACCTATACATCTTTGAATAAAAGCTCTGCAACTGCTAGGGAAGAGATTTTAGAGACTGATATTCGGCTTTTGAGCGGCGTAGTTGTCTTTCAGTTAAGTTTCTGAACGCTGGTCCCCCTAGGGTTGATCTCGCGGAAGCTTTTTAGAAAAGTGAGGATATTGACCGTGCAGATAGACCAGTCAAATTTGCAGCCTTAAACCCTATGAAACATGTCTAGGACGCTTTTGGAAGGATAAGTGCAACTTGCCTTCCCCAAAATCCCCAGGATCTGAAAAGAGCGTAGCTGTAGAAGTAGGATCGCCAGTCACAGGGATCTATAAAATACTTTATTTTCAATATGAAGTAACATTGTAAGAGCTATATCACTGTTAGAAGCTATGATAACTCCTATTAGCCTTTTATTTTGTTCGGTCGTGCAAGCTCTGTTTTAGATCTTCCTACGCCGATCAGCCTTATGGACCATGACCGCATTCACAGTGACTGTTGTAAGGTATCTCCCTCCTTCTTAGCATGCTTTCATGGTGTAGTGGTCAGCACGCTCGGCACGTATTCGAGAGGTCCGTTGTTCGAGTCAAGGCGAGGGCATTGCTCATTTTTCGTCTCTCCTGCTTCAAAAAATACTTTACGTCTCTACAGTGACGCCCGAACTAAAAAGGTGGTGCATAATGATTCTTCACCACCAGAATTTAGCGATTGGGTCCCCTAATCCACAGTCGCCCTCTAAAAGGTGCAGTATGTAAGGTATTTCTCCTCCTTCTCAGCATGCCTTCGTGGTGTAGTGGTCAGCACGCTCGGCGCGTATTCGAGAGGTCCGTCGTTCGAGTCCGGAGAGGGCGTTGCTCATTTTTCATCTCTCCTGCTTAAAAAAATACATAATGTCTCTATCTGCTATGTGTTTCTAGTTTTCTCTGGCGCAGCCCGCAAAAAGGCCATAGGGCGACGTAAAGTCTGCCAGTAGGGTCGGGCTGCGTCCCTCATATCATATCATGTGCTTGTGGATTATATCAGCGTATGTATGAAATGTGTCTGTTAGTTCTCGAGGTAATAAATCAACTGTGAAAATTCATTTTATTTTGAACAGCAGTGTTTTTTGGATGAATACAATATTTAATTAAGAAACTTATAATTTTTACCTCAAAGTCACAAAGTTTCATTTATTGCAACAAAGATTCTTTTATTATAATTATTTTAGAATGCTCTTTTCATTATGACATGTTTATCTATTATTATATTATGTTGATAAAAAAGAATAGAAGCTAACCAGGTTTTCCAAACATATCCGCATTAAATTCCGTTTCCATTCTTTTCCGAGTAGTTTTCTTTTGCATTTATGTTCAGATCCACGTACTTGCGCCATAAATGTTATGTTCCATGGAAGTCTTTCTGTCGAAATGTGGCTGATATTCTTCTTCATTTCAGTTTAATTGTCCTTTTCAATCAATCAAAATAGGATGTTTGAAATAAGATTTCGGCCCGAGAAATAAAAAAACAAGAGTCTAAGGTGCGAAATGTGGCAACTAAAATACTAACATTGTGCCAGAGAGAGAGCTGTCAGCCTAAGATGGAGCCATAAAGAATGTTTACCATTTCAAAAGAGATTCTTTGGTTCCATCGAAATCACTGTACCGAGGCCGGGTCGACAACCAGAGCTTTCAATAAAAATCTAGAAAATCATTTCACATAGAAAATCAAGAATTTACACATATATTGTAACACGTTGAGTGCATTACTACATTTTGTATTACTAGATTTGCATAGTGTAGTACAATAGAGAGCGGTATGTGTGCAAACACAGAGCCAAGTCTGTTTTTATGAAAGACACAAGCAGTGTGCTGTTGTTGATGGCATATGAAGAACTATGCCATATGAAGAACATGGTGCCATATGAAGGATTATTGAATTGCCATATGAAGGCCTGCGAATTGAATTTTTCTGAAAATATGAAGCTCTTTAGGAAGCAGTGGTTTGGTTTCTGTGACTCAAACAATTCCCATCCTATTCTTGCTGAAGTCTTCTAGATGAATATCGTCTCTTAACTATGCCTCAAAATATTACACTGAAAAGTCACATTAGCGATCTCATCTAGAGAGATGATTTCTAAATGACAGTTCCATTTGCATAGGAAAAATTGCAATTTTTTTCATGCACTTCTCTTGCCCTCTCTAGTCTAAGGAAATTTAGACCTAATGACTAAGGAAATTTAGACCTAATGACCTAATTCCGCAAGTTTGTTGCTTCGACTCAGGTTCTTAAATATGAACTAAACTTTCATCTCCTATGATGATCGTATTCATATGAAGTTGCAGAACATGGGGCATGCGCGGAGTCCGTTTGCAGATATAGTAAAAGATAAAGCTGAAGAGAATACAAGCCAAATTTCATTGAGATAAATTTTAAAATTCTAATGTGGTTGATCTTATTAGATATCATTTTGATTACTGGGTATTTTTGGTTGTATGAGTATTTTCTTTGGCATTTAAAGTGAAATAAACGCAAAAATTTTACAAATTTATGTACAAATTTAAATTTTAAAGTTGTAAAATTTTGAAAAGACAGTGTAGATAATAATAAATAATAATAATAGTAATAATAATAATTATAATTAAAGTACCTCGAATGTGGGTGAATACTTTCATTATCTAAATTCCAAGAGTTCTTGTTAAATTTTTAGATTCAAAGCAATGATATGGAAATAAATACCCGAATCAATAAAAGATATTTCGTTTATAAAAGTCAGTAACTTTCTAAAATCTAAAGCGTGTAAGTTCCTTTAATTAGTAATTTCTGAGAAAAAGTAGGAATGAAATCTTTTCTTGTAGACTCTAATTTTAAAAACAGGAAAGTAAACAGTTGAGTCTCATTACACTTATTAAGTATGTTACTTTATTAAGCATAAAATTCTAAAAGAATCATATAAACAAGGCACTTAATTGAACATGAATTAAAGCTTAATTTATGCACTTCAGAGGCATTCTATAACTGCTTTTACCAGAAAATATTCATGTTACTAAATATAAAAAGACTTTAGAAGAATAAATTAATTCACCAATTTTTTAATCTGTTGGTTATTTGAATAATTATTAATTTGAGATTAAATTTTAATTAATGAGGAAATAATTTTTATTGAGTGTAACAAAGCAAAATCTTTTTTTCAGGTTATGCTTAAAATTCAAATTTAAACTTCGGGTTTCTACCAAACATTAATTTCAAAATTACGTAAAAATTAATTCATCCGACTAAAGAAGCAAAACTTGATATCTGTTCCAACTATGTTGATTAGAAAAAAGGATTTTAAGTTTCATATAAAGTTTTCTTTTGAAAGCAACGAAATAATTAATTCTTGTAAATTAATTAATTAGTTATCTAATTACTAAAATAGAAATATGTCTGCCTCCTACGATGCCATTTCTCCATTTTTCTCAGAAAAGTAATTCTGGAGATTGTTCTTTATGTGAAAACTGTTATTCATAATTGGTGCTAAGTCTGAATAACGAAGAAAAATGGGAATATTTATTTTTATTAGTTCCTGGTCATCTAATTGGCAGCGGAAATTCTTTTTCGAAGGATCACAACTCGAATCCCAGGTAAAAAATGGACTTTTTTAACTGCGTTTTACAACGCTGTTGGATTTACAGCAAACAAGCAAATAAAAAAAGGTATAGTTTATATAAATAGGTAGAAAGTTTTAGAACATATCTAAGCACATTTGTATAACTAATCGAGCAGAATATAAGAAGAAAGAACATTAGATTTAAAACAAACAAACATATTGTTGCGTGAGTAAGGTTTCGTAATGGATTGAATGCACAAGTCGTTAAAAGCTAATAAAATTTATTCTTTTCGCAAGATATTAAACAAAATACTGAAATATTTCCTCAGAGGTATTCGTGTAATATCACAATATGTCTAACGTTAAACATAATTCAATTCAAAACAGATAAAGTTAATTCAATCTCACAGCGAATTCGCTACAACCAATCACAGCATTAAGTAAACAAACAGCAGTTCGCTTTAAACAGCTACAACTGAGATGAGGTGTTTTAATTCGGCTTTTATAAGCTTTTTAATTATTCACTAGAATATTCTAGTAAAACCTATTTTCTCGATGGCAACAGAAATTTCGAGATATTTCTTTATTAAATATTAAATGCACTCGCTCTTGTATTTTTACTCTTCCGACGTAGTTAAATCGTTCTGTCTTGCTCGGGAAAATGAAAAAATTTTAATTAAGATTCTAAATAAATAGCTAAATAAATGCGAAATCCGTAACAATATAAAAAATGCTAATAGACTTACATATCATCAATAGGGTAACTGGTGCTAGAATATATCTAAGCATATTAATGTAATTGATAAACAGAATAATAAGACGAATGCACTAAGATATAAAAACAAACAAGCAAACAAAAAATAAGCTTATACGTTTACATCAATAAGTGCTAACAGAATATATCTAAGCACATTAATGTAATGAATAGAGATAATCTAAAACGAAAGCACACACTATTATCCGTGACAATACTAAGAGCAGTAGTACAATAGGAATGTGTATGCGCAAATGATACAAAACATTCTAGACATTGTAACAAAATACATCTGATGAGACTAAGATAAAAATAGCGCTTAACAGTATGTTACGTAGACTAGAAGGCAGAATATGCTACAATGAATATGGCTAACTACGTAAGGGCAGAATGTTCGTGCAGAAGTTTGTAAGGGAAATTGGATCATATTCATGTTACACTTGGGAAAAGCCACGAAACCTCCCATGTAGCTACCCCGTTCGTTGGGATATGAAGCGAGGGTAAATTACTAGGGTTCAATGGTCTTAGCCTTCGGCATGTACCGTTATGAAAGACTTATGCCATTATGAAAAACTACAGCATATGCCATTATAAAAGACTACAGCGTATGCCATTATGAAAGAACTTATAAGCTTATTATTATTTAAGAACATTAAAGAAATATTTTGATAAGAAGAAGGATTAATAGATGACGCGAATGTTTATGTTCTAAGTTTTCACATGTAGCTAGATTCAGAATAACGAATTAAAAAGTGTTTTGCATATAAAAATGATAGTATCGGCACCATTCCTCCTAACCACGAATCTGCAAATTTATAGCTTCAAGAAGGATGTATTTAAAGGTTAAGTTAAAACATTTAAAAACGTCAGATTAGGATTTCTAATCCATACCTCTCTTACATTCATCTCATACAGTCTACTATATTAAAATCCGTGCGCGTCTGTTTGTTTGTGTGTTTGTTTGTTTGTAACCTT
>KL814926.1:0-21489 GCA_000611955.2 Stegodyphus mimosarum | reverse complement strand
TCTTTATGAATTTACAATGCATCAACTCGACACTAACAAACTACGTCTCAGATTTGGCAATTATGATACAGGGCTCACTATCTTGTTCCTAACAGAGCGCTGATAATCTAGTGACAGCAAAGTAATAGCTGTTACGTTACGTTTAACCAACAATAAATACTAAGCCGAAGCTCACGCTACAACAAGCACAGAGTTTGCCCACACTCTCTAACTGTCCTTTCTAGAACTTGGTACTTAAACCTTTTCTCCCACTGGTAGACTTTGCATTACTTCATGCAGCCTACTAAATTTAAATATTCTGGCATTGACAATTAGGAAAATGAAAGCTTATAGGAAAGAAACTTCAAATTAAACTGTTATTTAAAATAAATATAAATTCCCTCCAAATGACAAAAGCCATCCACTGACAGCACACTGATCGATGGTGGATTGATAGATATTCAACAATAGACATCCCACTAAAGAAGAGATATTCTAGAATCACAAAGCACCATGTCTGCAGCTTCTACAGAAGCGTCTCCAAACTTTCTGCCATCACAGTTGCCAGATTTGAATCCAGAAGGGTATTTATAGGATACGTGATCAGAACGTCTCCTTACAGATACTATTCAGCATCTGCAACAGCCAGGACAACATAGGAAACTATTCAGATGTCACGGCTGAACATCTTTCTTGTACCATAAGACAAATTACAACCAGAGCTCTTGTGGTCACACTGGGGAGCAGAATTAAGCAAAATTTTTTTAATTTAGCAGTCACAGAGTTTTCACTGGGTATCAAAATATTGAATACCAAAACTGTTCAATGCCATGTCAAACTATTGCTGTTCTTTCTGCTGAAGCTAAACCTTTTAGTAACAAGGATAATATCCTGAGTTTTGTCATCTGAGCATTAATTTGATTGCATTTAATCTTAAAATCATGAATAAAAGATCATAAATCTTTTACACTGATTGTGATACATATGCTTGTTAAATTATCTTCTGAAATTTCAGATTCTATTCTTTCACCTAAGAAAGATAAATTGCACAATGTCATTGACATGCACTTTTAATGTGAAATCCTACTCAAAACAAAGTGAAATTTCTTTCAAAATATTTTAAGGCTCACATCTCTTTCTCCTATATCACTTTTGGATGGGTGAAAGAAAAAAAAAACTTACTACCTACTATTATTTTTGAGATTCTTTCACAGAGTTTAATATTGCACTCCTCCCAAGCCTAGTTTTGAATAAGAGAAGTTTGCAGGCATCTAAACGTACATACTTGAATGAACAGAGGAAAGCCAATTATATTACTAGATTCCCAAAACAAAAGAACACCATATGTTTTTGTGGCTCAGAACTGTCAGCAGTTCTTTTCATGCTTCAGTTCATCCAATAAAATTTACTAATGTATGCCCCAAGGCAAAAACTAAAAGAAAAACTTAATTTATTTCCATTTCTTATGAGACATATATGGTTAAGTGTTTAAAAAAGTAATAACTCAGATGAATTCAATGCAAATGTTTAAAAAAATCCTAAACAACTAAATTTAAATATTTATTAAAAAAAGCAGATGTTCAGGATTTTTTCCAGTTTTTGTGTATATTTATGGATAACCAATGGTGGCTTCATAGACATCATATTCTCCTGCTTATGATCATGATAGCATACATTTTTACAATACAGGATAAAGTCTGAGATCCGGACGTCCAACACCCGGAATGGTCTAAAATCCGGACATCAAAACCGCCAACAACTTCTTTTTTCTTTTTTAATGTTTTACACATGCGCATTGGATTTTTATCCGTAGATAAAAGACGTCCCGATTCTTAATTTACCTGCGGCACTAAATAAATACTTTGTTACTGAAGAAACAATTAATTTAGCATAAATTTATGTTATCAATAATTTGGCTCTGTATCTGCTCAGCACACATTTCAAGCCAGAACATTCTAGATACAAACAGCATTGATTTTACACCTACTAATATTTTACATCCCTGATGCCCCCTAGTGAATTATTATTTACTATATTTTGCTTTTATCATGTCATGTTTATCAACATATGACAACTTCAATAATTATTCACGCAAACAATTTTTCGTTATATTAGTACAAAGTGTATGGTAACTTTTACGTTGACATTATTATGCTTGGCAATAATTACAGATTTAAGTTAAATATTGACTAAGAAATATTCACGAGGGAAAAATTAACAAAAATTTCTTTCCATATGCTAAAAATGATACTTACAGGCCAGAAGATTACATTTAATGGTATTTGAATAAAGAATAACTGATTTATTTTTCACATAAACACAGAATCGGCGCAGAGCTTGTATGGCCGCATTGAGTGGCAGAATTTAGGGAAGACAAGATTTTTGAATTTAGAAAAGCACCTAGCAACAAAAGTAAAGGATGAAAATATTTTTAGAATTTAGGCAAAGCACTGGGATCCAAAAATTAGGGACGGCAACAATTTAGAACTTAGGACCCACAGAGACTGCATCAGGTAGTAATATCTAGCGCCAGCCCTCAATAAATCAGTATATGTGGGAATTTATTTATTCAGGTCAGGATTCAGATAAGCCATAAGCATGTGCAAGAAATTGACATGAGTATAATATTAAGCTAGGCCAAAATAAAATTTTACAGATTCCGAGAAATTTAAGCCAATACAGCAGATTATTGTTCCTTAACTTTCTGATTTGATCCAGCACATTTATTTTTTGCAAGCTGTTTTTATTACAGCAGTTAGATGAAAATTCAAGTTTAGCTTTCAATTTTGTCTAATTCTGGAGCTGCAACAGGATCTACAAAACGAAAGCATGTTTACATGTCCATTAAATAAATAGCGGAATTGCTGCATAAAATGGATAAAGGTACATCCGTCTCAAAATTATGCAAGGAGTATGGTATTGTAAAGTCAACTGTATATGACATAAGAAAATAGAAAAAGAAACTTCTGAATTTTTTGTGGATTTCAACACCCTGCTCGCAAAGAATAACAGAAAAATTAAAAAGGAAGATCCTGACAAAGTGATAATTGATTGAGTCAGACAGCGTTGCAGCGAAGGTGTGCCATTGACAAGTCAAATGCTGATGGCACAAGCTAAAATATTTCACTAAGAAATGAATCTAAACACTGAATATACATATTCGACTGGTTGGTTAACCAAATTTTAAAATCGCCATAGCATAAGGCAATTTAAGAATTTCAGGTAAAAATGCTTCAACTGATACTGAAGCTGCTGAATTATTTGCAGATGAACTCATTAATAGTTATAAGTTATCTCCAGAATGAATTTGCAATCCTGACGAATCCGGTCTTTTCTGGTAAAACGTACCACAAAATACATTGGCAACCTCTACAAGAAAGGCTCCAACTTCTGTCAAAGATTCCAAAGTGAGACTAGCAATTTTAAAATGTGGTAAATGCGGTAGGAATGTACAAGGGTAAACTTTTCATAACTGGAAAAAATACATGACCTCCAACATTGAAAGGAGGAGAGCATTTTCCATTATATATCATGCATATAGAAGAACATGGATGACACAAGAGTTAGTGAATAATTGGTTTGAAAATTATTTCATACCTCAGGCAGAAATCAGTTTGCTTACCCAAGAATGCAAAAATTGTCCTGGTTGTTGCAAATAACATTTAATTTATGATTATATTTTCCATTTGTATTTTGCAACATATGTGGCAACACGTTTTTTACTTTCCTTCTCTTGGCAACGTTTTGTTTTTGTCACTGTTCTTTACTTTATTTTTGTCATGTAGAATATGTTGTACTGATAACGATTTTCTATCCTAATACATGTTAATCCAGATGAATCTCTGTTTATTTATTTGTCTCCATTCCTAACATTAAACTTCAACAGGTTATGGGCCCAGGATGCTATAACTGCGCGGGAAAACTTATGAGCAAAGTGGAGATAAACCTTAGCAGCAGTTTGTAAGCCTAACACGGCAATTCTTAAGCCTTACTTGAGTCGGCAAATTAGTTCGCAAAATGGAAGCTGCAAAGATATCGGTTAAGCCGTTATGCGGAAAAAGTGATTGGCCTATTTGGAAATATCGAATTAAGTTCGTATTAAATTATCATGAAAACGCTTTAGAAGTCGTGGAAGGAAAACTGAAGAAGCCAGTGGAGCCTGATCATGCGGCCGAAGAGATTCGAAAGAGATTCAGAGATGACATGAAGGTTTATAATAAAGCCAATAATTGCGCTATGATGGTTCTTACGAATTCCATGACTGAAGACACTTTACAAAAGGTAATGAGATTTGAAAGCGCACGAGATATTTGGCTGGAACTTCACAAAGTATTTGAAGATTCGTCCGATAATCAACTTTATAACATATGTTTACAGTTCTTCAAATTCAGTTGGTCAAGTGATGATATGGCAGCTCATTTATCAAAATTGAAAAATCTATGGAATGAACTAAACAGTGGACTTGAAAATAAGGAAGAAAACAGACTGCCAGAAATGCTGTTGATTTGTAAAATACTGGATACTCTTCCTCCCAGTTATCGTACTTTCAAATCGAGTTGGTTACTTCTTAGTGATGAAAAGAGAACTTTAGATGAATTAACCACACAATTGTGCACCCATGAAAGAGAATTAAGGAAAGATCCAAATTTTTTAGAAAGTTTAGATTAGGAAGCATTGATAGCAAATTCGGAATTTAAGCGGAAATCATCTATTAACAAGAAAAACAATGGCAAGTGTAATTATTGCCACCAGAGAGGACATTGGGTCAGAACATGTAAGAAATGGATAGCTGATGGAAAACCGCCAAAACCTAGTCCACGTACAGGGCCAAACAAGGGAACTAAGAACATTGTTGCTGCAAACATGACACTTCTAGCTGTAGATGAGGCAATATTTTCTGCAGAAACAAATTCTGATGATTGGTTTATTGATAATGGGGCCTCAAAGCATGTTGTCAATAACAGTCACTATTTTATAGACTTTGAAAGATTTAAGCTTCCTCACAGCATCACTGTGGCAAATGGAAAATCATTACCAGCAATTGGAAAAGGCACTATCAAGATAATGACCATTGTAAATGGTATGAATCAAATCAAAAATCTTGAAAATGTCTGGTATGTTCCAGAAATAAGTAAAAATCTATTTTCCGTGTTAGCATCCCAAGATAGAAATCAAAACAGTGTGTTTGAATCAACATTTAAGGATTGCTATTTAAAAATAGATGGTGAAATAGTTCTGCATGGAACAAGAAATGCTGGTGGGGGTCTTTTCAAAGCTGTGATGAAGACCTTAGTTCTTGAAACTCACATTGACATAAATGTGACTGAGAATAATGAATCAACTCTCCAACTCTATCATGAACGATGGGGTCACCAAGATAAAAGGCATGTAAAGGTCACTGTTGAGAAAGAGTTGAATATTAAGATTACGTCTGATATGAAATTATGTACAACTTGTGTATATGGAAAATCCCACCGTTTAAAGTTTGGAACCAGGAAAGAGGTCACAAAAGCTGGAGAGCTGTTCTCGACAGATATTTGCGGACCATTTGATCAATCGTTTAGGAGATACCATTACTTTGCAATCTTCAAAGATGCCTACACCAAATTTCGATACTGTTTTTTCTTAAAGCACAAATCAGAAGTAAAAGATGTGCTTGAAAATTTCATAGCTCACGCTAAGAACTTAGGGCATAAGGTTAAAGAAATACTCAGTGACAATGGTGGAGAATTTGACAACGAAGCCGTTCGAAAGATCTTGAACAAGCATGGAATCTCCCAAAGGCTCACAGCCCCATATACACCAGAACAAAATGGCAGTGCTGAACGAGAGAACAGAACAGTTCTAGAAATGGCTAGAACTCTCAAATACTCGAATGAGGAAGTGGACTTTCCAACTTCCCTATGGGCAGAGTTCGTTAGTACTTCAGTTTATATATTGAATAGGACGGGAAAGTCTTCAGTTCCTAATTTAAGTCCTTATGAATTATGGGTAGGAAGGAAACCCAGAATAAAACACATGCGCATCATTGGATCGACTTGCTATGTTCATATCCCAGTTCAGAAGAGGAGAAAGATGGACAAAAAGGCAACTAAAGGCTATCTCCTTGGGTATGATGGAGATGAAAGGTACCGCATTTACATCAAAGAAACCAGTACAGTAATCTGTTCCCGAGATGTCATATTTAAAGAGAAACCTTCCATGACTGGAAGCATTATAACATTGCCCCTACAACAAGTTTCTGAAAGAGACTCATCTCAAGATGATGAAGTTGAAAATAAAGTAATAGACGAAGGCTCTCAACAGGAAAAGAAAGAAGTGGAGGATATACCAGAAAAGGAGAGTAGACCCAGAAGACAAATTTCAGCACCTAAGTGGACAAAGGATTATATCATGGAAAATTCAGAGATTTATGAAGAAAATCTTCCAGAAATAAATGGAATTACAAGTGGAATGCAGTGCAGCTGACAATCCAAGAAACAGAAATATGAAGGTTCAACATGCAAGAAAGCTTTCCAGGATGATCCTGAAACTTTAGAAGAGGCATTAACTAGTCCAAATGCAGAAAAATGGAAGTTAGCCATGGAAGAAGAGTTGGAAAATTTAAAACGAAATGAGACTTGGGATATAGTGCCTAGGCCTGAAGAAAGAAAAGTCGTGAAATGCAAGTGGGTCTTCAAGAGAAAACTTAACAAAGATGGACAAGTGGAAAGATATAAAGCTCGTTTAGTTGCTCGTGGCTACACTCAAGTCGAAGGAATTGACTACAAAGAGACGTTTTCTCCTGTAATAAAAACAAAATCAATTAGAACTTTATTAGCATTATCAGTTGAGCAAGACTGGCAGGTTCATCAACTGGATATTACTGCAGCCTATTTAAATGGAAAATTGAGTGAGACAATTTTCATGGAACAGCCACCCGTGAGTCTGCATGAGAAAACACATAGAGAAGTTTGCTTGCTAAAGAGGAGCCTTTATGGACTTCATCAGTCTGGGAGAGAGTGGAATATCTGCCTTGATAAATTTCTGAAATCAGCGAGCCTAACAAGATCCATAGCAGATCCTTGTGTTTACTTCAATAAAGAAAAGGAGTTAATCGTAGGTGTGTATGTGGATGATCTTCTTGTAATGTCCAGCAAAGTTTTGATCATTCAGGAATTTAAGGATAATATTGCAGCCACATTTAAAATCAAGGACTTGGGAGAAATACACCACCTTCTTTCAATTAGGATAAGCAGAAAGGAAGATAGCTGTGTGACCCTTGATCAAAGTGTCTATGTTAGTGAGCTCTTGGAAACAACTAATATGCAAGATGCTAAAGGAGCATCAACACCATTAGATCCAGGTATGAAATATACAACAGCCACTAAGGATAACATGTTGAATGCTGAAGGAGCATTAAAATATAGGCAAGCTGTTGGAGGGCTCTTGTACCTAGCAGGAGGAACAAGGCCAGATTTAGCTTTTGCTACTACTTACATGAGCCAATTCAATAATTGTCCAAGCAAGGAACATTGGGCAGGCGTACAACATATCCTTCGTTACCTAAAACAGACCAAGGAATTAAAGCTGTCTTTCCAAAAGACTGGAAAAGATTTGGAAGTGTTCTGCGATTCTGATTGGGCTGGTGATAAGATTGATAGACGATCATTTAGTGGCTATGTGGTACTACTAGCAGGTGGAGCTGTCTCATGGAGCAGTAAGAAACAACAGACGACTGCATTGTCAACAGTTGAAGCTGAGTACCTCTCAATGTGCCATGCAGCCAAGGAAGTACTGTGGTTTCAAAATTTTTTAAAGGAAATTGTGGGAGAACATTTTTTATACTTTCCACAAAGCTTATTTGTTGATAATCAGGGTGCCATTTCTTTAGCCAAAAACCATGTCACTTCAGAGCGTAACAAACACATTGAACTCAGGCATTTTTTCTTGAGAGAGAAAGTTGAAAAGAAATTGTTGAATTTTACCTATGTGCCATCCAGTTCAAACGCAGCAGACATGTTGACAAAGAGTGTGCAAAAGAAAGTCTTGTTCAACCAAAGGTTCCATGTAGGACTGAGAGAAATTTAATCAAGGGGGAGTGTTGCAAATAACATTTAATTTATGATTATATTTCCCATTTGCATTTTGCAACATATGTGGCAACACGTTTTTTACTTTCCTTCTCTTGGCAACATTTTGTTTTTGTCACTGTTCTTTACTTTTTTTTGTCATGTAGAATGTGCTGTACTGATAACGATTTTGTATCCTAATACATGTTAATCCAGATGAATCTCTGTTTATTTATTTGTCTCCATTCCTAACATTAAACTTCAACAAATATCAGTTTCAAACCTAGAATCAACATTTATCGAAGATATAACTGCTGTTAATCAAACGTGAAGTCTGCGAATGCTTGTCAATTGTATAATAAACTGAAGAAATTGAGTTTTAATGAAATTTATTGCATATAAACAATAATATGTTGACAAAACCTTCTGTCAACACTCCTCCACATCTGTGTATTTTAATTACGTTCTAAAAGGCAGAATTGGTGCCATTGTGTAGAATTGGGTGCTCTTTCGGTTGGTGAAAATTTTGTTCAGTTTTGGCGATGAAACCCCATTTTTGGTTACCATGAGAGTTTTAACATGCTTTTAGCTTCTTGATTTATTTAATTGAAAATAAATCAATGTGCACATGGACAAAATCAAGGCAATGTGCAATGACTAGTTTGTGGAATTCTCTGATTTTTTTTACGTGAAAATAGGTAGATGTGTACATGGACACGAAGTGTGTGAAATTCTTTGACTTGTTTTAGTTTTGTGTAGCGGCCATCTTGAAACTGTGTCTTATTGCCGCCGACTTGGCATCAAAACAGAATCGCCAAAAAACAAGGGGCACCCAATTGTAAACTTTTACCTTATAAAACCTCCAATGTCACAAGCCGATGAACGGCAGTACACCAGCATGTATATTGATAAAGAAGACGAAATGATTGGCTAAACTCGCGTATAACCCTATTTTCTCGCCATGTGGCAGATAATGCACCAATTATAGTAGCCGTGCCAGAAACGCTACAGAAGGCCGGAAAGGCGGGAGAATCTATTTCTTTATGTAGTTTTTTCTTTAAGTGGTGCGTGTGTGAGAGCTCTTCTTGTTTTTTGTTATTATTAGTTTTTTATTTAGCTTTTGCATTTTTTCTTTAATCTTGAATATTGATATTTTGTTACCATTTCGGTGTATTATTATTTATCATATTTAATTCTATTTTATCATTTCATTGTAACATTTAATATAGTTTTTTACTATTCGTGATCTTATTCAACTTATTATTGTATTATTTATAAATTATTTATTCTTTATTTACTTGTAATTCATTATATTTCATTTTACATTTATTTTGCCATTATAAAAATTTATATTACATATTTATTTTGATTTTACATTCTTTTACTTATTGTATTTTTCATACATTATTATAACTGTAATTTTATATTAAAAACTATTTAAAGAAATTTATATCATAGTAATATGGCACCACTAAAGAATACAATAGAAAAATATCAAACCATTATAGCCAGTTCTTGTCAGCTGCCAGCCATTGGTAATTGTTTGGGAAAAAATGGTATCTCCACTAGGCTGTTTTTTGTGTTTTTGTGCACAATGCAAGAAATTTTGCTCGAATTTCTAAAGGAGGCTGCGCTAATTCAGAGTAGTATGCTGTGTCCTAATGCAATTGTTCGGTGGTTCTAAAAAATGATCACAAACAATCAGATGGCATAACATGGTGCTGTGGGAAAAAAACAAATAACAGCAGTGTTTGCTATGCTTCAAAGACTATCCGAGTATCATCATGGTTTTCTAAAAGCAAACTGACCATAGCTGAAATCTTTGTGTTGACATATGATGTGCTCGAAAAAATTGGTACATCAAAGATAATGAAAAAATATGGGTTTGGATCAAATGCATTGGCCTCCTGGAGCCAGTGTATAAGAGAGACAATTCTGAAGTACATTGAAATGAACAGCCAGATGATTGGCAGACCTGGTAAAACAGTTGAAATTATGAAAGTAAATTTGGAAAAAGAAAGTATCATCGGGGCCATCATGTTGAAGGGCAGTGGGTGTTTGGAGGTGTTGAACGTGATAGTGGAGACTCTTTTTTTGTGGCTGTGCATGATCGTACAGCACAAACACTTATCAGAGTTATACAAGAGTGGATTCGCTCAGGAACAATTATAATATCAGCCTGCTGGAGGGCTTATCGAAGCTTAGACACCCTGGGATTTGACCACTTAACTGTAAACCATAGCATTTCTTTTGTGGATGAAATTACAGGAGCACACACTAATACAATTGAAGATACATGGTTGCATATTAAAATACAGCTACCCCAGTATAATAGAAATGGAGACTTTGCATTGTATTTAGCAGAATACATGTTCTCGAAACAATGTGCAGCAAAAGAATTGGACATAAATACAAAATTTTTAGAGATTGTTCGTGAAAGCGAATGGTGACTTTTGCTTTGTTAGTCAAAAGTATCATTAATAAGTATCTGTGTATATGTGAGTATTGTGAAGATGTTATCAATAAATTTTTAACATATATGATTATAAGTTTTCTAAATTTGCATTAAGAAAATAATTTTATAATGGAAATCAAGGCAAGTGATCTTTTTTTTTTTTTTTTTTTTTTTTTTTTTGTGCGTATGTGTGCTTTCTCAAGGATAAAATATACTGAAATTTAGTCGATGTTCTTAAAAAATAATTTTGCCACATCAGTAAATTCGACAAATTAGAAGAGTATAAAAATTCAAGTGAATTAAATTGAATGGAAATTTCAATCTCAATGGTTATTGCATTAAGTTAGATAATTTCAAGGATTTGAATCAAATAATTTGTTAGTCATTGACTAATTTCTCCCATACTTTCAGAGCAACAAATTGAAAAAACAATAATTCCAAAAATGTAGATAAGTTAATTGGAATTCCATATTCCTCTTCAGAGGAAAAAAAAAAAATCTGAATTACATTTCATAAAAAATATTAAAAAATAGCTAACTTTGGACTAACTTTCGACAAATTTTTTGATTTAACACATAAACAATTCAAAATACTCATTTTAAACATTAATAAAATACTAATCATACAATAAAAATGCTACAATTATCAAATCTGGAAGCACTTCCACAAAGTGCCCATTGGAGCCGTTGCAGTTATACTCGCCAAGCTCACCAAAAGTTGATCGACATCGACGATGAGCGGCGTACGGTTATTAAACACATGGAAACAAGCCGCGTAAAAGTGATATTTAGTGCATATAATCAAAATAAGTTAAATAATAAATGACATAAATTCAGGTTAGCAGAGAAAACAATATATAAAAGCATATGGATGTAAAATTAACCGATTAAACGTGATATACGAAAATAAATTTGTATTAAATTAAAATAAGCACGGAAAACAATATATTAAGCTTAACGGAAGGGAAATAATAATCTAATAATGAGATCTTTGTAATAATGAACTCTTTTCTTGACAAAGTTATCTATTTAATGGAAAAAATTAGTAAAATTCGGATCTGTCTTTGAATATCTTTCAATATTATAAAATTCCTAAATATTCCTGTTTTTAACACTGCAGTTTCTAAGGAAATTATAAAAGCACAAAATCAAAAAGCACTTTTATAGTTAATATCTTCATTGTATAATTTCAAAGTACTTCCAAAACTATGAAAATTCATTTTAAACACATAAATGAAATCAGCAACTATTCTCATTTTAAATAGAAACTGAATTGCAACTATCTGATTACATGAAAGTTTTTGTAGTAAGAAATTATATTCTTCTCATACTTATTTTTTAAATTTTATAAATGTATTGCGCAAAAAAATCAAAATATTCGTGTTTCCGATTATCATTCACCCCTTCTCGCCATTATTTTCTTCCGCGAACAAGCATCTGTCTCCGAAAACTTCACTAATTAAATGAAAATGTTTGTATCTATTTATTGTTAAAAATTCCCAAAAATAAGGTGAAAATCCGAAAAAATAATAAGAAATACGTGAAGAAAAGTTAAAATCTGTAAATGCGAACAGCGAAGGTGGTAATTGAACAAAAATCAACTTAAGAGTAATGGTTGCAACCTTCGAACAAACGAATCTGTTGAATCTGACGGGTTACCAGGTTTGAACTATTATCGCCAATATTGGCGGTGTTTACATTTACCGGGCGCTTAGCGGAAGAAAACCCTTAAATCTCATTGTTTGCTTGCCATTTTAATAACACTGCAATTCTAATAATAATAATAAAAGTTAAATCCGGATGCTTAACTACGTGAAAATCCAATTCAGCTGCAAGCATCAGAATGCCAGACCACAGTGTGTTGGCGACAGTTTTGGCGAATTTACCGTTGGCGAAAAAATGGGATTATACGCAAGCTGTTCCAAATCATTAATCAATAATTAAAAATTATATTAAGGTAATTAACAACTAATTGTCGAGCGCATTTTCAAAATTCTATGAGCTTGAGGTCGAAACTAGGATGGAATTTGAACAAACAGCTTTCGTGACTGCTTTCTATATTAATTAATCCAAATTTGTATCCAGTATTAATAAAAATTATTCGGTGTTTTAAACTTTTTCAATGTTGCAGAATTTATTTTTTAAAATTTGCATTATAAACGATTGAAATGTAGACCAATGACTTTTTCAGATTTTAATACTTATTGAAATTCATGCAGTAAAATATTTACCTGGTTATTTACAATAACTTTCTCCATTTTAAAGATGGAAAACAACGAGAAAACCTTTTAACCACTCAGTGACAACTTTTTGCCTGTTAGTTAATCATTGCACAAAATGCACAGCTTATCTGCGGGGGCAGTTGTAGGCAAGATACTAGCTACATAGCACATTTCTTCCTTCCTTTTTTTAACACTTTTTTTGGATATTGTTCGGAGAACAGCCTTGGTTGCGCCAACTTGGCTTCTTTAAGAGTATGAGCGACATTTCATCATTTCAATGGAGGTAAATATTACAGATAATCAAATACTACAGAATAAATACTACAATAATAAATACTACAATAATAAATACTAGAGTAATAAATACTAATTACTATACTGCAATAATAAATACGACAGATAATAAGTAATGCTACAGATAATCCCTTAGTATTACGGCTGTCTACCTAGAGGAACTACGTCATCGAATGACAACCACTGCCTGCCATAACACAATAAGCTGTTTCTCCCTTTAATTACTATACTACAATAATATACTGCTCGACATTGAAAATGAAACAAATCTCCAGCACCCGAAATTGCAAAAAATTTCACCATTTTCGGTGTCCCATGAGAGTCCCAGAATTGGAATCATCTTCTGATAGGAAGTCATGCTTCCATCTTTGAATGGTGCAGCATTCCACCCTCTAAGGTCAAAAGCTCCTGAAAACATTACAGTTTCGGACTCTTCTTTGAACTTGACTAATTCTTCTTCGGTTTCGAAACTAGCTATGCAATTGTCGACATAAAAGGATTTCTTCAATCTAAGTGCGGTCCCTCTTAAATCTTGTGGAGCATTATCCAAATGGTAGGAAATCGTTGCTCCCAACAGAAATGGACTCGAAGAAATGCCGAACACAACAGGACAGTGTGTGTAACAATCTCGGTTTGACTTGAATCTTTCCACCACAGGAATTTCAAAAAATCTCTGTCTCTAGCACACAAACTGATTTCTAAGAAAGCTTTTCTTATATCGGCAGTTACACCAAATGCATGTTGCCAGAATTGCATTAAAAGTTTTGGAAGCATTTCTATTAAATTCGGCCCCCTTTCGAGGCAAGCATTTAAGGAATTCCCGTTTTCATCCTTAAAGGATGCATCAAATACAGGTCGCACTTTCGTAGTCAGACTGGAATCCTTGTGCGGCGTACCGATCTCCAGAACAACTCCACGATCGCAAATTTGAAAGAGTTAGAATTCTTGAACCTAGCACAACGAAGCTCTTTCGGGCTAGCGGTAAAGAATTCGACTCCAAGTAAATTGACCCACGATCGAGTCCCTCTCATGCGATGCAGCACTTCTCACGGGCGAATATAGATGGCGACACGAGCAATCAACTACCCAGGCTTCACTGAACCACGTGATCGCCACATTGGTGACCCGGACGTGATAGACTCCTTCCTCGGCTGAGGACCAATGACGAACTACGTCACAGGCTCCCCCCCACTACCAAAAACGGCGACACCCATGCCAACACAACGGGGTTTCTCAACGTTCTCCTCATATCGCATCATAGATGCTTCGAGGGGGAGTATGCGGCAGACCGATCTCCAGAACAACTCCACGATCGCGAATTTCAAAGAATTCTTGAACCTAGCACAAAGGAGCTCTTTTGGGTTAGCGGTAAAGAATTCGACTCCCAGTAAATTGACCCAGGATCGAATCCCGCTCATGCGATGCAGCACTTCTCACGGGCGAATATAGATGGCGACACGAGCAAGCAACTACCCAGGCTTCACTGAACCACGTGATCGCCACACTTGATTACTCCTTGATGAGATAAATAGTAACCTGTATCACTATTATTCTGAGTTATTTCAATTATACCTTCCTTGTGCCAGCCTTTAATAATGCCATCATATTCTTCAAAATATTCCATCTTCTGCAGCCTTCGTGTATTGGCGAAAAGTCTTTTTTCTGCTTTTTCTTTATTATCTCCAAGAATCCGATGACTATCCTTCCAGGGCAAACGGACTTTATACCTATTGCCTTCAATTACTTTAATATTTTCCAGGAAAAATATGATCTTTCAGTGTCTAAATTCTCCTTGGTCTTCACTTCTGCGACATCTTTTATGCAATTGTCTCTAAATTCCATAGTTCTGTGAGATCCAAATAGCAAAGTCCGACGGTATTAAGCAAGGTATTATGATTTTGCACCGGGCTTTGTAGGGTCCAACCCAGTTTCGTTTCAATGGCAATAAGGTTTTTGTCAATTGGAATGATATTATTTGTCATCAACTGTGCGGAATAATCGGCTCCTATTAACAATCCGATATCTGCTGTATCTCTACCAGAATCACTGATATTGATTTTATGTTCTCGAAGTGAGAAATACATATGTTTGAGTTTCACTCTGGGAAGGTATCCACAAATTTTGTCTTTATTTAAAACCGATAAATCGTATTTGAATTTATTTTCCATACCTTGTATTTCGATATCAAAAATACCATGGACCTGAAATTCAGTTTCAACTCCACCAAACAGATTGTGGCTCAAGGTCTCTTGATCTAATGGGACTAAATCTAGTCTCTTTATTATGTCTTTCTGTAAATAAGATCTTTGTGACCCACTGTCAAAAAGCGTTCTCACAATTTCTGTTTTTCCATTATGGACAATCTTTACGATAACAGTTTGGAGAAGAGTTGTTTTTAGTTTTTGGTTAGACAATAAAGACTCACTTGTTCCCTTAGCTACTTTAGGTGCTTCCTTTTTTGAACTGCTAGAACCTTTTAGTTCTCTGCACATCACCGTTACATGGGTTTGTTGCAAAATAGGCATTTCACAGAACTTTTACACTTTTCAGCAGCATGCCCAATTTTTAGGCAGTTAAAACAAGATTTTTTCTTCCTTAGTAAATTTTTCTTATCTTCGAATGAAAGTCTGTGCAGCTTAAACACTCATAGGAATTATGTGTTTCCTTGTTACACCAAACACAAAAATTAAGCTGTTTCTTCTTTGAATCTCCTGCATAAATACAAGCTGCTGTGGCTGGAACCGAGTCAACTTTGTCTGGAGCAGAAAAACTTGTACGGGCCTACAGAACACGCTCTTTACTTTGAACTTCAATTCGGAGAAAATGCAATAAATTTTCCAAATTTCTAGTGTGTGCAACACTTTCCCTGCGCTGTCGAGATCGCTCCCATGCTGTCAGAATTTCTTCAGGTAGTGAAGACTCTACAAGGGGATACAGCATAGCTGCATAAATCTCACTTTTTACCCCCAACGTCTCCAAAGCTCTGAGTTGCGTCTCTAACTTATCATATAAATTGGACAGAGTCATATCTCCCTTTTTGCCAGCTTGAGCCAAAAACAACTTTAATAATTCGCGTACATAGTACTAGTAATTCGTCGCGTGCAAATCGAGATTTTAGTTGCTTGATAGCTTCTCTATACTTCGCACCTGAGGGAGGACAACTATCTATGAGCTCTCTCGCTGGGGATCCAACGACAGTTGCCACTGAAATTTATCATCCTCATCTATATTTACATCTTCGTCGATCTTCTTAAACTGACCCCAAAATCCTAACCAATTTCGGGTCTCCCCACTGAATTTTTGAAGTTTCAACTTTGGTAATTTAAAGTTCCTCTTTGAGGAATTTTCTAAAGTTCCAGGCGTAATTACAGAATTCCCCATTCTATTTTCTACTTTTGTTTTTAAACTGATATATTTATCATGATATGTTTCCTTCGTGTCAAAATCAGCTAAATATTTACTTTCCAACAAAAGTTCGGAAATTTGTGATTGAACTTCATCTAATCTGTCGAATTTACCTTTTAATTGAGAGCACAATACTTGGAATTGATTAATCTCCACGTCAGGTTTTAGAATTTCATCTTCTAAAGCATTGGCAGTAATTATAAATAACTGCCTTAGAGGCTTACGCTTTCGTAATAAAATTTCCATGATTTAAAATTCGTTATATCCAAGAATATAATCAAATAAATCATAAACCCACTTGATAAATTCCAATACAAAATCGATGTTTCGTTTTCTTCAAATAGCCATTCCGTCCTGTCACGGACGCCAGTTTTTGAAATTAATCAATTTCTTAAATTATTTTAATAACTTCGGACGAATGGAAGTATATTTCGCAAAGAAAACCTTTTTAATTAACAACGAACTTATTTATTTAGCATTCTAAACATATCAATGAAAGAACATTCCGTGCATTGTCACGCTTAAAGCACAAGTAAACAAAACATCACTGTTGCCACAAAAAATCTACATTATAATGAAAATATTAAGTTATTATGGATTAATTGAGTTCGTACACGTTCCTTAACACACGTCACTGAGTTACGCGAATGATGAGAAATGCGCAGCTCTCCGACGCACGTGAAGCAAGATATAAGGGAAGGAACGTGCAGAATGGGCAATAATCGTATCGTTATTTCTCCCAGAGGAATTATCGAAGAAAGTTCGTTTTTGTCCCGGAGGATACGAGTAATAGGAAAGAATGCCAGGCCGCCGTCAACGAAGGCACTTCCAGCAGACAGACGATTTTACGAGATGTATGGTGATCGGACTGAGAAGGGCGAGTTGATCCTTACGTCAAATCGCAGCTGATACCCACATGCATATTCACAAAGCCTACAGACCGTTTCTGCTATTGTTTGCTCTGATTGGTTGAAACAGGAAAAGTAGGATTACAGAATCTTGTGCTTGGCGACTTTTGTTTCATCGCCTTTGCTATTTGTATATCAGCGTGGTGTACCGAAAAGCGTGTGAAAGTCGGAGAAGGAACCGCAGCTCAACGGTACAAAGCACGAAAAAAAAAATTCTTGGACTTCTCGATCGGGGTGTCAAATCCCGTTCGTATCTTTTACAAACACTCACTGCACGGACTTATTTTTTTTTATCCTCACCTTATGGCTTTGTTATCATTCGTTTTTTCGCCTTCGGGTACAGAGTTAAAAATTTAACACTTTTATTTTCTCTATTTTTGTTAAGGGTAATTTTTTTATTTTTATTTACTGGTTTGTACTCTTTGTAGTAGATACTAGTTGCAAGATTACGATCCAAGATTCCGAAAAGCGTTACAATAGAAATACTGCATAATGGAATAAAATATAATATTAGTTATACTTACTCATAATTTAAGTAAAAATAGGTATCCGACGCCCTTAAATGTTTATAGAATGTTTTCATTTGGTTTACTTTTTTTAATATTCTTTTATTTGTATAATAAATGCGCTATGTAAATTTACATAACAGACTCTCTCTAACAGAAATGACGAAAAAAGCACATATCCCATTTCCATGTAAATACTTTTTCTTGCAAAACAATTATCGTACTTTTAACAGTTTAAATTCATTCTTTAACCAAATACAAATAAACTATTAATAAGATCAGTAGGTTATTTAAAATATTGTTGCGAAAAGTTCGGCGGTTGCGCCTGTATGTAAGCTTTCCGGCATAGCACTAGAGTTGCCATAAAATAGTGTATGGTAGGGTTGCCCGATTTGCGGCTTTATCGCCCATTTGGCGACCAAATAGGCGATATCCCATGGTCCAAACGGGAAGCTTCTAGAATAACTTCTTGTCGAGATATTTCTCGAAACGTGTGGAACCTAAGGAAAAGCTATATAAACCCCTGCGTTTCTGAGAGCCGGCATTGTGAGAATAGCTGCTTACTGTGAGTGCTAAGCTACGCGAGAGTTTTGTGAACGGAAAGCGATCGAGATAGTACTTTGCCGTGAAGCTACCTTTACAGTATAGCTTGACAGTGTATTGGTGATAGTTCCACGGTGTTTATTATAAGTTTAGTGTTGCCGTGAAGCTAGCTTTACAGTTACAGCCTGAAGCTGTGTTGCTGATTGTTTCAGCGTATTTATTGTAGATTTTCGACGCTTTTAAAGGTAATTTTGGAACTGGGCTTTAAATAGTGATTCTTAGAAATAAATTGTGCTTTTTATTGTTCTGCATCTTGTTTTCATCGGATACTTTCAAATCCGCGAACCCGTATAACGCAACAATATATTCCACACAATTCCCCTTAGCTTTCATTCATAAAATAAAAAAATTTATCGAATGAAATAAACGCTGTTTCTCCTCGCTTTACTGGAAAGCCCACAAGGTATGTTTGGCGTTAATTACGAAGACTGCAAGGCGATAACTCACTATTCCAAATATGAGCGCCAAGCAGATGTTTCGTCCAATGAGAGCAGACCCTAGGAAAAAGGTCTGTAGGCTTTGTGAATATACTACCCACATGGATGCGAGCACGGTGAATCGGCAATGGCAAACATGGTTGGAACAAGGGAACGTGGGAAGAAGGAGGGGTGCAGGAGCAACCAGAGTGACGTCAGCATACGTGTATCGACGCATCCGCCGACAAGCTTTGGCGGTCCCGGAAGTCACTTGTACCGCGATTCTGTAGCATGTGCAAGATACCCTGGATGTTTCCGTATCGACCAGAACCATTTCCTGTCGATTGGTTGAACGTGGTCTGCGTTAGGCCTCCGTTAAGAAGACTGCCATTGACCCCAACGTTTAGAATGATGCCGGGCTGGAGCGATGTGGATGACAGAATTGCGTATTTCGTGTTCTCAGATAAGCCACGCTTCTGTTCCTCTAATGACAGTCACTGCATACGTGTGTGGCGTCGACGTAGAGACAGATCTAATGCGGCAGTAACTGTGGAACGTCCCTCCGCACGACAACGTGGCATAACGGTTTGGGGCGCTATTGCCTACGATTCCAAGTCACCTCTAGTTCGTATTCAGGGCACTATGACGGCCCAACGATACTTGGATAATATACTGCGGCCGGTAGCAATCCCTACCTTCAGGGGCTGCCTAATGCAATTTTTCAACAGGATAATGGCCGACCACACAGTGCTCGCATCTGCCAACATGCTCTGCAAGGTATACATATGCTTCCGTGACCACCGTACTCTCCTGACCTGTCAACAATCGAACATGTGTGGGATGTGATTGGACGCCATTTGTAGACTCTGCCCCTGCCTCGTTCAGGAGAAGAACTGTGGCAAATGATCGAAAGGGAATAGAGAGCCATCCATCAAGACACCATCCGCACTCTTATTGACTCTATGCCTAGACGTGTTTCTTCGTGCATCGCTGTCCGCGCTGGTCCTACATCCTACTGAGCCGGCCCCCCGGGGGTTGACTCAGGAGAATTCCTGGGAAGTACTGGCTAGGATCTGTACTTAGACAGTCTCAACCACGGGGGTAAAATATCAGGTACTATTGTACCTTATTCTTCACAGGACTAGAGCCCGGGTATTGTACCCAGGTTGGGTTCAGGCTCGGCAGGGACCGTACTGGTACTGTCTTGTCCGCTCCCTTGGCTGTGGTGGAGCTGATAAAAACAGACAAGGAGGAGGGCGTGGGACTATGCCTGTATAACCAAAAAGGTAAAGTTAGGGCGTCCCCGTCTCTCCGTAAAAGTATCCTACTGAGCCGACGCCGTTCTCGCTCTGTATTCTGACTATCATTTTGAAATAAAGATCACTTATTGCTGCTTGCTGTCTGTCTTTTTTCCAAATTTCATCACTTTCTGACCACTTCTTCTTCTTGGATCTTGATTTTGCTGCTGGCAGTGAACTACTGAAGAGTTATAACCAGTGCATAAATATTATGACAATGGCCATTAACAGCATACGTTTAAATTAAAAGTGTTTAACACCACGCACAGAGGCGAGATCAATAATTGAGTTATACTCATTAATTAATAATTTTTGTAGTTGGTAAACAATTATATATAGCTACGCCTTCTTGGTGTTGCATTTTCAATGTCGAGCAGTATAAATACCACAGATAATCCCTTAGCAAGGGAAAAGTATTACGGCTGTCTCCCTAGAGAAAGTACGTCATCGAATGACAACCATTGCCTGCCCTACCACAATAAGCTGTTTCTCCGTTTTGGGCGTCAAAGCTGTTCTCCGAACAATACCTACTAATGGATGAAGCAGGTTAATCTCTACAGGCAATTTTGATTTCAAACATGGTTTGTGTCATCATGTGTCACATAGTAATACTAACAGATGAAGCAGGCATGGAGATTAGTATAGCAATTTTGATTCCAAACATGGTTTGTGTCATCATGTGTTCTGCATTGTGTCTGCATCTGCATTGTATTTACGGATAATTATCTTGAATCGCTTACTGCGCATGAACAATGAAATCTGGTTTTTGTATTTTAATTTTGATAGTTGATGAAATTTTCTCTTGCTTAAAGATGTACCCACCATTTGTTAGAAACAAGCCTCAGTTGTTATCTTTCTTTCATAGTTTGTCATTGTAACAGTGGCAACCATCTGATCTTTATTGTAGTTTGTTGATGTTCTATGGATTTTTGAAAAATAAAAATAACGTTCTAGAATATTAGATGTAAAGTTTTCTTCTGCAAAGCGCCCGGTAAATGTAAACACCGCCAACTTTGGCGATAATAGTTCAAACCTGGTAACCCGTCAGATTCAACAGATTCGTTTGTTCGAAGGTTGCAACCATTGCTCTTACGTTGATTTCTGTTCAATTACCCACCTTCGCTGTTCGCATTTACAGATTTTAACTTTTCTTCACGTATTTCTTATTATTTTTTCGGATTTTCACGTTATTCTTATGAATTTTTAACAATGAATAGATACAAACATTTTCATATAATTAGTGAAGCTTTCGGAGATAGATGCTTGTTCGCGGAAGAAAATAATGACGAGAGGGGGTGAATGATAATCGGAAACACGAATATTTTGATTTTTTGCGCAATACATTTATAAAAT
>KK115312.1:147989-167870 GCA_000611955.2 Stegodyphus mimosarum | reverse complement strand
CATGGCATCTGGATTTCATCACGGCTCCAAATGATCGGCACTACAATAATATGGTAATTATCAACATCACATCGCGTTCTATGTTAAGCTGAAGTTGATAATATTCATCTCTTTCGCGTTTCGATCGTACTTAATTATTTATTTGGTATTAATTTAGAAGTCAGATAGCATAAATCAGCGTTATATTTGCAAATTTTCACAGCCAAATTGGCAAATATAACGCTGATTTTTGTTATTTGACTTCTAAACAAATACTTGTTTGGCGTGTTATTCTATGCTAACTAATCTGGTATTATGATGTACTAAAACGACACGCTTTCACAGTTCAGAAATTTTTTAGACATATCTACGTAGTTATATTATTTAATTAAGATCTGTTGACGAAAACCCATTTAGTCCGAAAACGCCTTCGTGGACACACGATTTTGAAATGTCAGCAACAAAGGTAGGACCTTCGAATCCTGACACTCTCATGTTGCATGGATTCTTTTCCTATGAAGCACTGAAAAAATGAAAGGTATGTAATAATGAGAGTAGTCATTTTTTCTCTAATTTTCGATCATCCTGTACGTCTGACGCGTCCTTCGTGAAAGCTTAGTAGCCAAACGAAAAGTTGAACAACGATCAACTGCTTGATCATTGCAAATTTTAGGTAATAATATGAAATTTTGCTAATTTCATGGAAAGCTGTACTATGTAACCGCTGCGCTGACAGCAATTTATTTTAAACTTTCTTTTGACTTATTTTACAAGTAATTTGACCTCCTTTATGAATCTAACAGTTAGAATATGGTGGATCTATACAACCTAGAGCTTTGGAACTAAACTAATGTGAAGACGTCTGCCATGTTACAAAAGGCCTCCACATCGAACACCTGTGCATGTCCATAGAAATATGAAGAGTTACGCGCTCCTATGTGGGGTTTCACTTACTTAATTCAATGTTCAATTCTTAAACCCCACAAACACTAACAATCGAATAATCGCTTTAGTGTGTGAACAAATACGTTAAGACTTAAGAAGGGATAACTACCCTTTATTTCTCAAAAATAAATACAATTTCCTACCTCGGAACGTACAGCAAAGCCTCCACTTGGACTTAAGCTTAAATAATTATGAAATTAAACTTAACTAAAGCTGACTGAAGATATAGCCGAAGCTATCAAGATTCTAAGTAGTTGGCCCCTAAATCTTAATTAAATCGGCGAAGCCAAACAAGGGCCTAAAGTATGGCCGAGCTCAGCAAAGCTAAGAGAGACATAGCCGAAAGGCAAAACCGCGCTAGTCAGAAACTCAGACTCTCTCTCGAACTCGGTGAAACATCGACTTAAATAGTACTCTTACTCATTTGCATTAACTGCATTTCTGAAATTACTTTCTGGTAGGAAATTGTAAGCTGAAACTAGAATAGATAGAAAAGATGAATAAACTTAAAATAACTGTTAATAAAATTAGGATAAACCTTACATTTTCCCCCACCAGAATTTAACTACTTGAAGAATAAGGTCTCAAAACGACCCTGTTTAAGAGTGTAAATTCTACAAAACTCTTTTTCATCAAACCTTGTTGCTGGCTTCGTTACCGCTCTCAAAGTTTCCACGTTAAATCCGAATCCCTCCATGGGGTTTGGTTGTAGCTGAGGGAACTGAAAGGTGGGAGGGGTCAACGAGAAATCTTTACTACCTAGCGGCATGGTTCGTTAAGAACACAATCGGGCGTCAAACGTGGGGTTTTACTTATTTAATTCAATGTTCAATTCTTGAACCCCACAAACACAAACACTAACTTGAGAAGGGTTAACTACCCTTTATTTCTCAGAAATAAGTACAATTAGTTCCTAACTCGGAACGTACAGCAAAGCCTCCACTTGAGCTTGAATTTAAATGATTATGAAATTAAACTAAACTGAGCTTAACTAAAGCTGACTGAAGATATAGCCAAAGCTATCAAGATTCTGAGTAGTTGGCCCCTAAATCTTAATTAAAGAATTCGCTTGTTGGAGAAGCCAAACAAGGGCCTAAAGTATGGCCGAGCTCAGCAAAGCTAAGAGAAACATAGCCGAAAGGCAAAACCGCGCTAGTCAGAAACTCAGACTCTCTCTCGAACTCGGTGAAACATCGACTTAAATAGTACCCTAACTCATTTCCATTAACTGCATTTCTGAAATTACTTTCTGGTAGGAAATTGTTAAGCTGAAACTAGAGTAGATGCATAAACTTAAAATAACTGTCAATAAAATTAGGATAAACCTTAAAACTGCATTTGCGAAATATATTCATTATAGTAGTGAGAGTTATATTTTCTTTCCGTCACCTTAGTTTTAGTTTTGATTTGCCATATATGTGAAAAATAGCTCAAAATTAAACAACTAGGTTGAAGAGTTCGACTGGTAGACAGATGTAATATGTGCTCGACGTAGCCTTTATATAGCCCGGCATGAACTACTAGTTTTATTTGTGATAGGTTATGTATGCTGGAATTATCGAAACGATTCAAGTGGCGCTTTCGAGAATTTTCAATGATACGCAGGAACTTCGTTTTCTATGCCCAAAATTATCAGGACACTTGAAGAGATAGTTTCAAGAATTTGCAATGCTGCGCCTGAACTTCGTTATCTATGTCCAAAATTATCGGAACGACTCGAGAGATACTTTCGAGAATTAAGAATGATGCGCAGTGTACTGATTACTAAAAAATTCTGCCAGATTCTGTTGGATGTCAAGCTGAAATACTGTATCAGTCAGAGCCGACATGAGAGATACTGATTATTCAAATACTGAAACTGCAATCATATTTTTTTTTTGGTGAATTCTTCTACATTGAGCATCAGTAAAAGTAGTTATTCTAAAATTTGGGTAAAAACTTTTTACCTGTTTCTTAGGATCCAAAGATTCGAATGATCTCAGGATGTTGATCCTTGTATTAATTGTATGGGGAAACAAATTTACTTTTTAAGCAAAAGCCTAAACAAGTTAATAGCTTATTTTTAAATAAATATTTTTTCTCGATTTTAATAAATATTCTATTTCTTGCGCGTTAACGTGCATCATTTAATTTATCCTTTCTAAAAGGACTGCTCATGAGTTTAAAAAAAAAAAAAACACGCAATTTTCTTTTATTCGTAATTTACTCAGATAACACTGTTTTATGTAACTGTTGACTAATGAATATGTTTCCGATTCATTTCACTTTTACTAAACTATAACAATAATTATAAACGGGCAGGTATAAAGGAAAGAAAATATTTGTTTTCTCTACCTGAGGAAAAAATGCCCAATTTCCCAGTACAAGAGTTACAAATTTTTATTTTCATGGGACTAAACGTGATGAACACAAAACAATAGGTATAGGATGTATTTATTCATATTGATATGTAATCCTATTAATCACATATTCATTAATTTACTACAAAAGTTTTTTTTATATTCAAAATCTGTCTTATTATTTTTAAAACGATATAATTTGGACTTGCGGCTGTCGAACGTTCATAAAATCTATCATGCGGCTCCCATCGTCTTGAAGTTTAGCCATCCCTACTATATACACAGGCTTTCCGTCACTTCCAGTTAACTCTTCCGAGACCGCGTGCCTTTGTTTAAGACGTTCCTTCGGGACGGATGGCAGTCGAAAGGAGTCTCCCACAGGCCGGGAATTTTGCTTCCGCTAAGCCTAACTTTAGAAAAAATTCGCAAAAAAATGACGTCCCAACGTCATAATTTTTGGTACTATTTTAGATTATTTCTTAAGCTATCATATATGTTAAAATTAGCGTTTAATAATCTTTTTCCTTTACTTTACCTGAAAATGTATATCAGAAATTGCTTACTTTGAGAAATAATTTTCGGAAGCGCTATTCAAATTATTCCGAAGTTTTAATTGATAAAATATATTAATAAACTTTTAAATTAATAGAAATTACAAGAAAGAGTAACAAAATCTTTCACGTGAACTGGAAGGCAGACTCTCAATGAGCTGAGTCTCTAGCAAAATGTCCATATTAGAAACACTAGAAATACCGTTCGCTCACTCTTTAGAATATGAATCATCATTCTCATTCATATCACTAACTGGTTCATTTACAATTCGTCCGATAAATTGCGCTTGCTCGCTTGCATTTACGATTCGCTTGATATATGACTCTCGCTTTGCCTGAAGTCAAGGCTTTCCGAAATAAGCCACTGCAAAGCATAATAGAACCTGAGATATTAACCCTGAGACCCTACATACCCAAATATATATATATATATATATATACACATAAAAGCGGATTGGAAGGGATATAAAACGCAATGTTTATATCATGTGGCGAATTGCAGAGACTGTAAGGTATTTTCTCCAGGTTCGAGTCCTGGTGAAGGTATTGCTCATTTTTCGTGTTTCCTGCTCCAGAAAAACCTAATAAATCTACAGTGGCTCCCAAACTAAAAAGTGGTGGATGACGATTCTTTGCCACCAGGATCTGGCGATTGGTTCCCTAACCCCCAGTTGCTCTTTAAAAGGGGGAGTATATAAGGTATTTTCTCCCTCCTTCATGCATGCCTTCGTGGTGTAACGGTAGCACACGCGGCGCGTATTCTAGAGGTCCAGGTTCGAGTAACGGCGAGGTTATTGCACATTTTTCGTGCTTCCTGCTCCAAAACAACCTAATGACTCTATAAGACGAGCTCTGTCTGCTTGTATTACACGCCTCCGCAACAGCTGACACCAACATTGCGCAGAATGTGATCAAATTGAGGATCAGGATCCTAAATATATAATATTCAGTTCAAAAATAATGGACACAGGACGCCTTCTAGTGGTCTTCAAAATGTCCCAGGACACTGGCTCAATATATGACGGCCGGGGGCGAGTGAGAAAAGGCTCTGGCACGCCATCGTGCCGGCCAGGTAATGAGTGCGTTTCTTGCTGGCACATATGCGTGACAGTCGGAGCGAAAGAGTTAATGTGTAGAGACATTAGGCATTTTTGGAAGCAGGAGACATGAAAAGTGAGCAACACCTTCGCCGGGAATCGAACCACGGACCTCTCGGTTACGCCTCGAGCATGCAGACCACTACACCACGAAGGCATGCGAAGAAGGCGGGAGAAATACCTTATATACTCCCCTTTTTAAAGGGCGACTGGGGTTTTGAGGACCCAATTGCCAAATCGCCGAGGTGGAAAATCATCATCCACCACCTTTTTAGTTCGGGCGCCAGTGTAGAGACATTAGGTATTTTTGAAGAAGAAATATGAGCAACGCCTTCGCCGGGAATCGAACCACGGACCTCTCGGTTCAAATTTAGTGATATGAGCATGCAGACCACTACACCACGAAGACATGCGAAGAAGGCGGGAGAAATACCTTATAAATGATCAGACCACCCGCAACCACAGCATTTACAAGTCCAAATTTTAATAATATGCATTTTCAATCAATTAAGCGATTTGCGTTTTGACACTTTCCTTATTTTTAACAGCGACACATTGAAGGCTAGGCTTCAGCCTGCAAAATCTTGTAGTTTTTAGACAAAGCAGTGAAAGCATTTCATCTAATCTGACAAATCGAAATTTCGAAGATGGAATGCTACGATTATGAAGTAGACTATAGGAAATTGTGAGTTTGTCTTGCCATATTGGAGTAAAGCTGGCAGGTGGAAGCCACGTTATACTTTAGAGGGAATTTATATAAGATTTCTTGGAATCCACACATCCAATAGACATAGAGATTTTTTTCCTAACTTAAGCTCTGTAGATATGTAAATATTGTTGACGATTATTTATAACCCCATAAGAATTTTCTTAACACACGTAATTACACCTTCTTTCAAGAAGCAGCACCGCAGTGTCTTCGAATGATAATTGGTTAGCTAGAACAATTTTCAAACGAAAATGTTCAGCAATCAAATAACTGTCTCATTCACTTGATTTTAATCTAATCCAAAATTATTTGATAAACTGAAAAGGCTAGGAACTTCCCAAGAAACTGCAGATGCTCAACGATAAGTGCTTTTAAAATGCTGAATGCTAATGTTACATTCTCATTTCTGACTCTTCACTAAATTATTACCAAGATATTCAGATATTGCTTTTAATGCAACACGTTATTAAACAGGTTTATACAATATTTTGTCTTTCAATGTAAAGGCGAAAAAAAGCAATAAAAATTTATTATTGAAATTTTAATAAACTTTGGAACTGAATTGACATCATCTAATCTCTTTCAAATAAACACTGGTAGATTTGAGTTAAAATAACATGCCGAATAACGAATAACTAAGGCAATAACAAGGTTTATGAAAATTACGCTTATTCTTGTTGCCTTAGTTTCTCCAATAAACATCGGTAGAATTCACCGTTTCCTAATTTGTTAATAAAAATAATATAGAATTTCAACTTAAGCGTTGGGTTTTATTTCTTAATGCATTCTTTTCGCATCTACTTTTTGCAACTATCTCCCATGTTCTCTGCGACTATCGTATTATTTTTGCGTTTGTCTTGTACACGAAGTGTCATTGGGTTTCTTGTGAGCAAGTTTAAGTGATCGACAGTGTCCTTACTGTTATTCATAACCGAAATCTTCAAACTTCTAAAGGGATATACTGATCACTTGCACCATAATTATGCAAGAGAAGAATGCTTTTAATTTATTCTTAGCACTTTTTCAGGAACTACTGTATGCTCTAGCCACCAGAATCATTTTTGTTTACCTTTCTCGATTCTTCTCACTTCTAAGGCTAAAATTCATAATAGCGGATGTCTTCAAATTGAGTGATATGAAGGTCGAAATAGTGACTTAAATTGTATTTAAAATACAGTGAATCCTCTCTAAAAAGACCATCTCTCGATTCCAAATAATTCTGTTCTTCCGTAAAGATGATTGGCTGAGACAACTGATGTTCAATAACAGTGTTTATTTATGTTCTCAGAAACAATTGTCTATTTCAAACGCGGTCGTCTACGAAAGGTAATTGCCACGGGAGAGTTCATGATACTTTTTTATTTAACAATGCTAACTTTCACAACTAACATTACTAATTCAAACCTACTTATACATTCGACCATGTCATTAAAAGTAGCTTATAAATCTTGCATGGATAGCGAATTCAAATTACGTATATGCTGAGCCAGAAAAGGAAACAAAGTATTTCCATAAAAGTTATATTGTTTTAATAACATTTTATAATCTAAATCTCTTGCAATATAAAAATCTTTAAAAATAAAGAAGCGCCTTTGTTAAATTCATAGGCCTGTCATTCAAGTTTGGTTTGTTTTTATGTGATTACGGCAAAGCCTCGAGAGCTGTCTCCCTTCCTGGAGGATCTTTCTAAGGAAAATTGGCTCCCATACACGTTACACATGGGAAAAACCGTGGAAACATGCATGCAGACAGCCCGTTCGCGGAATACGAAATTCGGAGCAAACTACCAGTATTCAGCGACTTTACCGCTTGGCCGCTGGTGGGCCCTGTCCGTTAAGTATCACAAAATTTTATGAACAGAGGTTAAAACTTCTAAATCAACTTTTTAGGCATTACTGACTACACAAGTATTCCAACGATTCGATGTGATGTCTAGAGTACCCTAGAGGAAAATTTCATTATATTGAAAGTTTTAACATAATTACTCCCCTTTCAAAATATTAACAGTATATTCTTTACGGTCATCCTCATACTTTAACATTGCCATTAATAATCCGCATGTGAAAGAACTGAAACAACTGAGAAGAAAAAAACTGCTGCATGGCAGCAACCAGTTTATTCCATTATATTAGAGAGTCATTAGGTTTTTTTTTATGCTGGAGACGTGAAAAGTTTGGAATGCCCTCGCCGTGACTCGAACTCTGGACCTCTCGAATACGCGTCGAATATGCTTCCAATTACACCACGAAAGTATGCGGAAAGGAGAGAGGGAGAAAATACCTTATATACTCCCCCTTTTAAAGGACGAGTAAGGATTAGGGGACCTAGTCGCCAAATACTGATGGTGGCAAATTATTGTCCACTACCTTTTAAGTCGGTGCCATTTAGTGTCGTTTTAGAATTTTTTCGCAGTAAGAAAACTGAAGAAATCCTCTATGCCCTCGCCGGGACTCGAACTCGCGACCTCTCGAATACGCGTCGTATGCTTCCAATTACACCACGAAGGCATGCGGAAAAAAAGGGCAAAATACCTTGTAACATTTCTCGACTTACCCTTATTCATAATTTATTTAACTTGAATATCAACTGCATTCATATGCAGTTATTTACACAAAGTACATGCACACGTAACTATTGGAGATACATGCAACACAACCGCACAAAATAATTCGTTTCGTATTTTAAAGAGATAGAATAAAACTCGGATCAGAATGTTTCCAGTCAAAATCTAGAATTAGAAATTTTCGGTTAGACTATGTTTTTCAAAGTAATAAAAATAATTACTTTTAAGTAGTTTAAATTGCCTCAGCCGTATTTTTATGAGAAGTTTTCAGCTTCAAAAATTTATTATGTGCAAATCAATAAATCCACACGTACCTTTTATCCAAATTTGTGCTACTCAGCAACATATTTTACCATATGCAGGCAAATAATATTGATGTTGCAATAATACAGGAATATCCCTTTTACAAAGGGGTTCTTGGCTTTCCAAGTAAATATACAGCTTATCATAATTCGGAAGCAGAAGTTGTCAAGTCTGCTACTGTTATTCATAATCAGAGTCCTTCTCCTTTCCTGTATTTAAATCATACAGTTTACAACATTATTGTTTTGGATAAAGTTAAGGCTTCTAGTTTGACTATACGTTCTGCTCATTCTGAGCCCAGAACCAACACTGATATAAAATTATCAAAAATTTCCAGTGAAGAAACCATTCAATTTTTCATGTGTTATGGATTCAAAAAATAAATCCCAGATTTGGCATAGTTCTATTTCTGATGGCAGAGACGAAACTTTGTGGTTTTATTAACGCGAATTGCTTGTTTCTTATGAACGAAAACTGCGAATTTACTTTCAGTTTCATTCAAGGCTCTAGTTACCATTGATATTATATTTTGTAGTTTGGGATTGCTTCCGTACATTCAAGGTTGGGATACTTCTGGCGAAACTTCTCTTTCAGACCATAAGATGATTATACTTGAAGTTAATCTGTGTCTTCCAAATATATAGCCTCATACTGCTGCAAAGCGTGAATTCCAGGGGAAAAAAGAACAAAAGTTTTTTTAAAGATATGTATAAAATCAAACATTGGGAACTGCAACATAATTATAAGGCTGTAGAAGCCAATCTTAAGTCCTGAGAAAATTTTCTAATGTCCACAATCTTTGAGTAAAAATATATATGTATGAGGTCAAGACCGATTTTGCGAAGAAGTATTTTGAGGTATTAAATACCCGGATGGCAAAGTTAATTCGTCAATAAGTTATTCTATTTCTGATAATGGGACAAAGTGTTTCCCAGGTGTTAATGTGTGATACAATAATATTCATATAACTATGCGTGCTGAGTCAAAGGGGCTTTCTTTTCTTTTCGCCAAGAGAAGGGCAGCCGATCCACTGCGGCGTTAGCGAATCAGCCAATAAGCCCCTCTGTTGTAATTACTTGTAATAAAATACCTAGGATGCACATGCTTGGAACAGAGTCTATGCCCAATACATATACATATTCCAACTGTCGAAGGCATAGTAGGAGACTGAACAAGATTGTAACAAACTTTTAATCATGGTCGAAATGGCGGATGAGCAATACAACAGAAAGAAATGAATGAATAATAAAACTAGGGAGAGAGTTTAATTCAATAAGTTACATAAACTGAATGAATGTGTGCATACAGTTAAATATATATACATGTATTACTTTTAATAAAAAATGATGCAATTAAAAACCAGGAACTCAGTGAAAAAGGCAGAGCAGTTATAATACAATAAACGTGACATATAATACACAGCGAAGACATTATATTTACAAATATATAAACAGATGAACTAGACAGAAACCTTATTAAAATAGTATAATAAACGTAGAAGGGTAGATTTAAAAATGTGCGTGTACAACATAATTCGATTTCACAACAGGGAAAGATACTCAAAAATGACAAAACAAAATCTCAACGGTAAAAATCTTGCAGATGATGTTCAGTGAAGAAATGGTGTAAATAAGAGAGCAGAGAAATGCAAAAATACAGGTAACATTGTAAAAAAAATAATTAAAACATATAAAAAAGAATGGCACAGAGTATATAATAAATTTCATTACATAATTCAAAACAAAATTACAGTAGTGGAACCTAACGGATATTACACAGTAAATGATTAAATACTAATGAAATGGACAATTTTACAGAAACAAGTGAAAAAGAACCTATGGACGGTATTGCCAGTGATTGTTTGCAGGAAGTTTGATCCAATATATTGGAAATAAAACTGGCTATGTTTAGACATTCTCGTATGAATATGAGAGCAAAAGCATTTTAAAATATATTGTTTGTCCATGCTGTTCCATTTGCATTCGTAGCTTCGCGAAAACTGTATTTGAGCAAATGCAGAGAAAGTGGTCAGGATCTACTGCCACTCCACAAGCACACTGATCATCATCACGTAGGCCGAACTGATGACAGTGGCTCATAAATGGACAATTAATGGCCTGTTAAATACTGAGTTAAGTGTGATGAGCCACTGACTACTTTTTTTCCAATTTTAGGGAAGAATTTTTGTACCCTTCTTCTGTTGTTTCAGCGTCCCAGAGCGGCCATTTCCTTCGAAATACAGCATTTTTGCATTCTGTGCCTTAAAGTGCTTACATAGCTACGTTCGGCTAGCAGATGATTGTTCCCCCAGGGTCTTTTACTGAGGTTTACATTTTTGCAGTGTTTTAAACTTTGGTCCCACGTTGAGTGCAAAGTATTTACCAAACTATCACGGAGCATGTATAACTCTAATCCATTTTTGCAGGTGTTGCAATGCACAATCAGGCTCGAAATATTGTCGAGCTAGAGCATTTCAAAAGAGATTATTTATGAATCTCGTTTGCACTATACACTTAGTGGTATGGGCTTGTTCACATGTCTCACACACTGGCGATGATTTGCAAAAGTTATTTGAAAGTCCTAATCTTTGGCAACTGAAGCAACTATTCCAAGACTGTTCCTGACTACTCCAAGAAAAGGACAAAAGACGCAGGAACTGAATCCAACAAACACTCTTCGCTGGCTTTTGACGAGTTCGTAAGCAGTTTGTTGGATATCGATAATCCAGCTACACAAGTCTGGATCAATGAATTGTGCCTTGCGATGTAAAAGGTGTTCACTAGACAGCTTAGTATCTGGACCTTGAAAACTTACTTTCAGGGCACTTGCAGTGGCTTCTGTTGGTACTACGAAAACTATAAGTGTAGTCTTTCTCGTGGTGCCAGATCGCTACAGACTCCGATAAGCGGTGCTTCTTTAGATTCTCATGAAGTACTATTAAAGGAACAATGCTAAGGGAAGTTGTCGCAGTACAAGAATGAAGTTGCTCATGCAGTGGCTTTACCTCGCCTTTCAGATATTAAAAATAGCTCCTATTCAGTCAACACAGTGCGAAATGAGAAAGCAACATGTCGCAATACCTTGCGCTCGGTCACCAGTAACTTTTTCTTTGGCCAATAGGGACAACTGATCTGAGCTGGTATACTGTGTGACAATTCTGGATGCAGAGGAAGCTGAAACAGACGAGGAGTTAACACAGTTGCTTCTGGAAGGTGTGACTTGTATAGGAGAGATGGAGTTTTGGGGGCGGCAAGGAAGGGCGAATTATTTGAATTCATGTTAATTATCAGATACATTAACAGATAATAAGCAATAAAGTGCTGACGAACAGATTCAGAGAAAAGTAGTGTAAGGTTGCTGGGATTCAGGAACATGACCATAAATTTGAAATTTCAAACTCAAAACAAGAAGGATAAACTGGCCGAATATATCATAAATCACACGAAAAAAATAATAAAACAACCCCCATGTCAATAAAGCGCTGTGAAAAATAATTTATATATATATAGCATAATTTCAGTAAGATAAATGAAAAAAATGATTAAAAAACAATACTAATTAATATAATTACAAAAGTAATAAATAATGCAAGTAGGAATATATTATGAGCAAAAATACAAATCAAATTAAATGCATACTAAAAGATAATAAATACTTAAGTATTAAGATGGAAATAATAACACTGGAATTAATTGTTAAATGGTGAATTACATAAAAACTGACCAGAAAACAGCACGGTTAATCAAATAACATTAACAGCCCTTTTGCTACAGCTCACTAAAAGCAGTTGGGCTAAAATACAGTCATAGGACAATTAACACAGAAAGAGTATTTGTTAACAGAAGAATCTACCACGTAATATGTTAAAGCAGAACACCTGTAGATTCAGTGTAACAGTAAGCAAAAGAGTACGTTTATAGACTTGTTGGAAATAAAGCTTGAAAAACAGACCTTGGTAAACAATCAAATAAATATTGCAGATAGTTCTTCAAAAATTGCAGTCGTGACCACTATGTCCACATTAAAATTATCACATTTACAGATACACGAATCTGTTACTAGTGAACACTTACGTCCGTCGATTACATTATTCGAACTTGTGTCTCACTCCGCCGGAGGAAAACGTCTGTTACCTTTGAGGCCTTCCTTCGAAGGGAGAAAAAGGCTAGAATCGATCAGTTATTTCTACTGTTGCCCCATTAATGCCCGATACTCAGTTTATTTGATGGAGGTAATATGTTATTAAACTGTTACGTTCAGTGGAATAAAAATTGCATTGAAATGTAACGCTGCTACACAGCATTTCGTTCTTTTTTACAGGCAACCAGAGGATCTATATACTAGATCGAGTTTTTTCCTTCAGAAGTGAACAGTGTTATAAAATATCTAAAGACGAACAAAGAACCTGGGCCAGATCCTCTTCCTAATGAAATTATACAGCAATTTCATGCAGTGGATAACACTTTTTTGCTCACACTTTCCAACCTTTGTTTATCATTAAAAGTCTTTCTTATTCGGTGGAAATAGCACAGGTTGTTTTGTTCCCTAAACCTTTAGGTTCAAAGATTCCATATCTTGACAAATTTAGATATATTAATCTATAACCTACTGTAAAATGTTAACGTCATTAATAGAATAAACTGGTATCTGAGATAAAAGAAATATATAGTGATTCTCAGTTTGGGATTTATTCATTCGAAGTCTACGAAAAATGTCCTTCGCTTGAGTAATATCTTGCCGTATGGAAATCAAATGAAGTTTACAGCAGTTCTTATTTTTCTTGGTATCAAGGGCACTTTCGATGACGCTTGGTGGTCATCTTTCTTAAAAATTCTAAAAGATACTGGTATACCGCCTAATATCTGTAGCCTGTTTAAAAGCTTCTTAAATAGGAGGACCTCCGAGTTTTTAAGTCGGTCTACATTCAGACTAAGGTTTATTCCTTGGGAAAAAAACGTTTTTCTCAAGGCTGTGTGCCGTGGCATAACTACAGCTCTTGGATTTGATGAAATAAAAGGAGGAGTCTGAGCCTACCGACTTTCCGTGATTTACAACCCTGCAAGAAAAATATTAAAAGAGAAAAATCAAGCGTCTTAATGACGACTTTTTGAAAGCTGATTTTTTTCAGGGCTGCATTAATTACTTCCAATATAAGCACCAACGTCGAAAGCGGGCAACAGAATTTCCTTGCTGTAAAAATTGTGAAGTCCCCATATAATTTCCTCTCTATTGTTAGATCGCCAAAGTTTAAGAAAGGTAGAAATTGAGACCTTCGTCCATGTCTGAATTTAGGACGTCAAGTGGTCATAATTAAATGTTACTTTTTAAAATTATTTTTTAGTTATTCTTATTAATGAGATTTTTTTACCGGAATGTGTACTAGAGAAAAAAAGAAGAGAAGCATACTATGTAAAGTAAAAGAAAAGAAGCATACTGTGTAAAGGTTAATTAATAGGAAATATGAAAGATACAGAATGAAAGACAGGATTCCCAAGTAGGCAGAGATTTTACATAAAACTGTACTTTGAGTTTTGTATGAAATCAGCGCCAATCTCAAGTTCCTTTATTACTGTTATTATATTTTATTTTAGGAAATGATAAATAATAGCTTGAGTTGCCATCCTCAGACAAAACAGCGTAATAGGTAAACACAAAAAAAGAAATGTGCTAGCAGTATACCATGATTTACCTAGCTCACAAATATGAATTATTCAAAATACTTACATAAAAAGGCATATAAATCGTTCTTACAATATAAATAATACATTAACTTATAACACCTATTGCCTTGAATTTTAAGCTAGCTCTGTGGATTCTAAAAATAAGAAGCCAATAAATTTCCTTGCACGAGTTACCTCGATATAAGGGAAATTTCAAGGTGCAAGCAATCAAGAACACAATAAAATTCAACTCAAATTTTAATGAATGTCTACTTGAGAATTAATATTAAAAATACAGATGACACTCTGCTTGACCAAACATTAGTTTCGTGATAAAAATTAACAATTCAGCTTTTCTGTAGAAGGAACCAGAATTCTATCTAATTTTAACGTGCTAACTTTCAACCGCAGGTTACCGTATTGGATATTATACTATTTGCGGAATCAGCTATATCGGCGAAGATTAAACACAAACTTTCACCAACAGCTAATTTCTCGCGGATGCATCGAACGGAACGATGAATCCGCCAGAAATTAGGCTGTTGGTGAATACTAATACTCCGCCAAACTTAGGCACAGTCTCGGATTGACTCCTGTTCTTGCCTGTTCATGATTGAGTCCAGAATTGGGCCTGATTCGTGTTGAAATCCGCAGATATATTTCTCCGGATGAAACAAACATCAGGAGAGAAAAATACGTCCTTTGCATCTGAGTTGAACACCTGGGTGTGCATTGAATATGCTCTCTGAATATGACTCCTTAAAATGTTCACAAAATTAAGGTCCATGTGTAGGGACATAGAAGCAGTTACTCAGAATGAGTAAAACTGTGATAAAAAGGTTCCTCCAAATCTGAGCGTTCGCATTTGGTGCCCGGCGCACTGAATGGCTGACTAGGTTATAGCGGTAGAGTAAAGGAAGTGGGCAGCAAATGGGCGCAAACTCTTATCTTCCTCGAGTATTTCGTATCTTAGGATGTTCACAAAGTGGGCTGTGTTGCATTGAAGTGCTGTGTTAAAGAATGCTTCTTTGAGTCGGGTAATAAAGTCTTTAATTGACTCCACCCTAAGCTCCGCATGGAGGCTTCTGTTACGTATAAACAAAGGGCTCTTGTTATAATCCTCAAAATCTTATTTTGCAAATATTAGATTTTTTTAGATCTTTATCAGTGGCATTAGCCTAGGCAGGTGAGGCGTACGTCATAATCAGTCGGATGACGAATACGTAAAGTGTCCTCTTTAAATTCAGAGCAAGTTGTCCACTTTTTAAGAGAGGAAAAAGTCTGATAGTTACACTAAACGCTTTACTGCACACCTTGGTCAAAGGCAACTCTACTTACTCTTTGGTTATTCTGGCATGCAGCGGGAGATGCACTACTCCTGCTCTTTCCATATTCCTGAGTGAGTTTCCTTAGGGTCCTGATGTATGTAAAAGTCCAAAGATGAAACTTCTCCGGTTGAAATAGCCTTGTAAACGAAAAGGAGAAGCGAAGCCCTGAGCTTCGGTGATCAGCAAACCACGTCTGGGCAGCTGCAGAAGGGCAGGGAGGTGCGAAAAGCTGACTGGAAACATGTGATGAAGTTTGACGAATCCGAAACGTGGGGAACTTTCAAACTACTGTACAATACGAGAAACAATACATGTATGCAGAAACATTAAAGAAAAATTCTATGTACAGTATAAAATAACATCTGTTCTGACAAAACAGCAATTTATTGTAATAATTGCTTCTTGAGTAAATAACAGGAAGAAATAATATGGGATAACCTATGTATAGCAACAAAATTTTAAAACTGCTCTTTTAAGAGGAAAGAAATAAAAACACTATGAGTTTGCTGGCCTGCGGTAGCCAGGCGTTATTTGACCTATCGACGGCGTAGCAAAGTCCGGATGTTCACAGCAATAGGAAAGCAAAGATTGTACTTTGCGATGAAAAAATTGTCACAAATATGGAGAATGACCCCTTAAATTGCTCGTAAAAATGGGGACAACATATATAAACGCACAGTAGGTTCATGATTTCACAAATAATCCATAAACGCATCAAATTTAATTTAGTAAGTCCTGAGTGAGTATGCTCATTGATCGGTTTAGGTAGACAGTAACAAGTGAGCGGCGAATGGGCGAAGAAGTTTATCTTCATTAAGTATTTCGTAACTTAAAATCTTAGTGAAATTAGCCGGGTTGTATCTAACCGTTATGTTGAAGAATTTTTCATTGATGCGATTAATAAATTCTTGAATTTGTTCTAAGTTTAAATCCAAGTGTAGACTACGATTTCTGACGAAGTAGGGAGCTCCAGTGATTATTCTTAAGAACTTGTTTTGAAGAACTTGAAGTTTTTTGTTGTCCTTGTCTTTTGCGTTTGCCCAGGCAGGGGAAGCATATGTGAGAATCGGTCGAATGGCGGTAAAATAGAGTCTCTTTTTCAAAAGTAGAGACAGCTGTTCACATTTTAACAGAGGGAACAGTTTGAACATAGTTTTGTTGACCTTTCCACATACTTGGGACACGTGATCGTTTTCATGAGAAATTACTATTGAAGATAACTCCGAGGTAGCTTGCTTTGTTAACGCTTGGGATTCGGAAGCCAAAAATGGGGATTTGAGTTTTAATTTGGTCGAGTCTACGATGCTTCCTGATGAGAAGAATTTTAGATTTTGCGGGCTGAATGCTGGTTTTCCAACAACCACAACATTTTTCTATGGCTGGGATTTTCTCTTGCAGCGTGGCTAGAGCATGGTCCGGTCGACGTGATTTGGTAATAATTGCCGTGTCATCGGCGTACCTGGCTAGAAGAATGTTAACGTCGTCCGGAAAGCTGGCGGAATCGTTAACGCAAAGTATGTGAAATAAAGGTCCAAGGATGCAACCTTATGGAATACCAGCTAGACAATTCTACGGTTCCAAGTAACCTACTTATACTCCTATACTCATCTCAAAACTCTACATAACCATGAAGAGAGAACAAGCTGCGTGACTAAGTAACAAGTGATAATAAAGATGCAAATTAGAAAAGCAACTTGTTAGTTAAAATAAACTAAATTGTCGCAAGCTAACCTTAACACATGCACTTAAATCGGAAACTTCAAAAACAAAATTGTTTGAGTATGTAGTTTTTATAAAACAGATGCATGCTAAAATTACTACGCATCTCCCTTTTTCATTTCTCTTTGTCCCTAGTTACTCTTCTTTCTATCTTCATTAATTTTCTTGTGATTAAGTTAACACGGTAGCTGATAATGTCCTTGATTAATATTAATGTCCAAAAGTCACCGTAAATAAAGAAATCTCCGTTTATTTAAATTTACACCTTGTTGCTTTCACTTTTGTACAATTCTTTATTATCACATGGCTATCATTCTAGTATTTGCCATCTGCGCTTGAATTCTGAACAGTTACAAATCTGACTTAAATATATAAAAGATTAAAATTAAACTCCTGGGACACGTCGCAGAGAACTTCGAAACTAAGAAGCAAGGTTTGTTCTTGGAACACATGCTTCTGCCTCGGTCCCGCTCCCTGAGAGAGAAACATTTGGTTACATCAATGTTTACTTTCCTCTTATATGGCATAAATATTATTAGTCGTTTGAAAAACGTTTTCCTTAGACTTCTATTTTATGAAAACTGCCGTTATTAGAAACAAAATTAATACCATTTTTTAATCCATCCGAGATTTTTGTGACCAAACTTGGAGAAATGGAAAATTTAATTTAATTTATTCACTGTATTCAAGACAAAAAGTGTTCGAGAAAACTCTATGAAAGCTCATTTCCTTAAATAGTGATCCTAGATTTATATCCAGTTACAAAATTTCTTAAAGTAATCTACGCATAATTTTATGAAAATAGCTCTTGCATAGCGGATAGGAAGATTGTATAAGTAATAAAATATATCTTTTTACACGGTTAATCACTGAATAAAATTTTCTTTTAGTAAAACATTCACTAAACTTTAATTAAATAAATAAAAAATTCCCTACCTTCCCATGGAAAATTCGCGAGTTTAGAAAATTCATTGTTCATTTAATAGATCATGAACGTGTTTCAGAAACTAGAATTAGTCGTATTTGGAATTTCTTGGTTTATGAAAGTCCCTTAACTTTTTTTAACCAATGCCGCAAAGTAAAATACATCTACGAAATAAGTTACACCCTTGCACTTAGGATGTAACTGATCCTGAAATGCATTTGGCAACTATATTCATCTGCGCTTTTATAGATTATGTCGATTACACGACTTATTATTTTCTGTGCTTCAAAATAATTCCTACGTCGGAAAATTTTCATCAAATTCTGAATATTTAACATGAGATTTCAGGTAATAGGCGAGGAGGAAAGAATGAAAGAAATTATGATGTGTTTTACATTTTTAACTTAACGTTATAGAAAGAGTTTTGAACATGGCATTTATCATACTGTGAATTTGTATTAATCATACATTATTACAAAAAAGTGCATTTTATACTATTTTTCATCCAACATTTAAACGCTAATGACGTAAAGAGAAGGAAACAACACAATACATATATAGATAAGAATTTGGATGTGTTTTACAAAGTCCGTTTTTTAAGAACGTTTTCAAAACTGCCTCCGCAGCCTTTACACATTCTTTGTTGCTTGCAAAATGTCTGCCTCGTAATTGTTTCTTAAGTTCAGAAAACAACCAGAAATCGCATGGAGCGAGATCAGGACTGTATGGAGGGTGCGGTAAAATCTCTGCGTTGTTCTGTTGCAAAACATCCTGTACGCAGCGAGTAATATGTAGTCGAGTATTGTCATGATGCAATAGGAAGCCATTTCGGAGCAATGGACGTTTCCTTTGAACGTGCTGTACCATTGTTCGTAGGACATTCGCGTAGTACGAACTGTTTACGGTGTTACCGGGTTAGCCAGCGTGTTGATACACAATTCCTTCATAATCAAAAAAAAATTATGGTCATAACTTTAACAGCCGATTTCACAGTTTTTGCTTTCTTGGGAGTAGGCGAAGACGGATGCTTCCATTCACTAGTTTGTTGTTTCATGGTTGGGTCATAGTGACACAACCAAGCTTCGTCGGCTGTGATGATGCGTTTTAAGAAATTGTCACCTTCTTGTTCCAGTCTCTCTTTCCATTCTGTGCACAAATCCACTCTATGCTGCATTTGCTCAGGTGTCAACAATTTTGGAATCCATTGCGCAGAAACACGTTTCACTTGCAAATGTTCTGCTATGATTGAATGAACACTTCCTACCGAAATATTCAAGAGAGCATGCAGCTTACGTACTGTAATTCTGCGGTCCTCCTTGGTCTCTGTGACGGACGTTGAAGGTCGTCCCTGACGTTCAATATCTTCCACATTTTGCCTGCTTTCCTTAAAAGCTTTATGCTAGCGAAAAACACTTGCCCTCGCTAATGCTTCATCGTTGAAAGCTTCACGTATCATGTCAAAGGTCTCCGATGCTGATTTTTGCAGACGAACACAAAATTTATTCACATAACGTTGTTCCATCGACGCTTCCATTTCGACAACTAGCCGCGTCTCGTAGGCGTCCGCAAACACGCTTCAGTTCAATCATGTGAATACTCAGGAACATGAGCCTGTACGCGCTATCTATCGCGGTAGCTTTTGTTAATACAGACAACAAACTTTTTTTATGCCACAGAAATTAACATTCCGATGAGTGGTTTTGCGGCAGTAAAATTAGTCTTATTGAACAGCCTACGTATATGTGCAAATGATTAATCTTATG
>KK115312.1:61241-147876 GCA_000611955.2 Stegodyphus mimosarum | reverse complement strand
TCTCAAGAAAACCCGAAAAACCTGCTACATATGATAAATCTTGGTGTTAAAGTTTTACCTAATTGTCTTCTAAGTCTGTAAATAATTAACGAAAAAACGTTTATTTCCATAACTTGTAGAAATGAAGTATGAATTTTTTATTTTACACTTAAATTTCCGTCTTAGAATATTTATTGTCGCAATTTTCGTAACTTGAAAATGCCAGACTTTTGATATCCGCTCGAAATTCATATATGCAGTTAATTTTTAAATGAAATTCCCTAAATATTAATGAAAATTATTCTAGCTAAAGTATTTATAAAAAATTACATTGCACATATATCGGTAAGCGCATGAAACCGGCTACTCGTAGGTCATGTTTCGATTTTAGGCAAGAGCACTATTTAATTATGGAGAAAAATAACAGCTCCAATTTTTATTCCGCATTTTAAGTTTCCTTTTTTTTAACCGCAAATTTAATATTCATATTTTTTTACATACTTATTTTTTGAGAAGTTAAGAAATAAAAATGATAACAACCGTTGTATGTGGAGAGGGCGTATTTAAAGCAAAATTATGGTTATACATTTTAATCTGAGATAAATCTGAAAACTGCGTCTTTTAAATACTTCAGTTTATTATTTTTTTAATTAATCATTAATTTTGTGCAATTTAATTTTGCTCCTGCTCTCGTTTCTTAACTTAAGCAAGTATCTCATTCGGCTAAACCTCGACACGTATCTGATTAGACATACGTGTGCATAAAACATCAAAAATACAAATGTGTATATGAAAAACTTCAAGACAACATTTATGGAAGCTTCAAAACAAGGCTTCATCATTTATGAAAAGCTTCCAGTAATATTCTTCTGGGTTATACCATGCATGTAAAGCTCCTAAAGTTATTAAAATAGTGTGCGAAGATGAATCAGTTATTTTTTAAAAACTAAGTTAAAGAATCTCTTTATTTTTCAGAAAAGCATGCCTTATAAATGTAAAATAGTCGGTTGTTTTCTATCACCTTTAATTTTTTTCTAATCTGGAAGATGAATATCAGTATATCTCAATTTTAAGCCAAAAACACTGAGAATGCTAGTAAAATTAAGGATAATTACAACGACCACTCGTTATAACGATACCATCACAACGACCTGTACCAAAAGCCCACAATTAATTATAAGCGTATAAAATCAGTTTTCGCTATTGCGATCATACATTATAGTCGTTATATTCGAACACTTTTTCTGTGACATCGGAGAGATCAAGAATATCTTTACAACAAGTGTTAATTATCTTATTAATAATACTGAATGGGATTTCATTATCAGTAAAAAATTACTTTTATTATTAGGCAAAGAACTTTGTAAAGATATTTAAAGAAGATTTTTTTTTCTAAAATTATACTTATTAAAGTAAGTCTTGATATAACTGTGCATCAGAAGAGTTAGAAACTAATCATATATTCTGACAATTTAAAAAAAAATTCTCATTTGTAAAAGACTGTCATTGGAATAAACAGGAATTTTAAATTGAAAGAAAGGTAAGAAAAGAGATTTTATTTATCAATTTATGTACTTTAAAATTTTATTCTGCGTTAAACCACTATCATGAAATCTACATAAATTAATTAACTAAGCAAATTTTCGCGTGCATTTAACAATGTCTAGACGTATTAAAAAGCTTACTGTACGCCAACTTACTCTTTTTCGTATTTCCGAGAAAATTTTATGAGAGGCGATAACACAAATCATTTTCTAAAACTTGTAATTCTAGTATCTACAGAAAGACTTGACCTCTTACACCTTCATTTACGCCTCCTTTTCATTCGCTCACATCGAGAACTTGCTTTAGAAGCTTAAGCGCCGGTTTGTTACCATTTATTACTAATGATGCTGAATAACTAATGGCTTGAAAGCACTTGCTAAGCGCTGAGTCAAAGCAAAAGTAATGCAGCTTGAAGTTTTGATATACATAATACAGTGCTAAAACATTTTTTTCTGTATTTTCAAAGGTAATATATCTCATCATCTTGTTTTGGGCGTATTTTTTAGTATAAACGTTCAAAAGCTATCCACGTAGGCGTGTATCACACACGTAGATTTACACTGAAAAGCCAAACCATTATGACCACCTATTCAATAACGCGTTATCGTTGACCTTTGGTCTGGAAAATAGCTGCAGATCGCTTTGGCATAGATGCCACATTTTGCTGTGGCCTTGACATGGATGCCATCTTACTTGGTAGACGACTGGAGACAGGTTGTACCAAATGTGACTCAAAGTCGAGATATTTCGATACAGTGGTGTTTGAGCTCTGAACTGCCGGCTCCATGACATCCCGAATATGATCTATCTGGTTAAGATCCGGCGAGTTAGATGGCCAGGAGATTAACCGGAATTCCTTATGCTCCTCGAACCAGAGCAGCATAATTCGAGGTTTGTGACACTGGGTGTTGTTTTGCTGCAAGATTCCATTTCCAGTTCGGGAGTTTGCTGCAAGATTCCATTTCCAGTTCGGGAGATATACGCCGTGTTAGGGTGCAACTGATCCGCAGTTAGTTCAGATAGTTTGCAGCTTTCATAGTCTGTTCTACCACAACTAAGGGTCCCAGAGTCGCCCGTGAGAACGTCCCCAAAGCATGATACTGCCATCACCAGCCTATGTATGACCTGCTGTAGAGGGGGGGAGTAACAGTTTGCCTGGAATACGACGCACCCTGACACGACCGTCGACGTGATGAATGAGAAATCGTAATTCATCCTACCAGACAACTGTCTTCCACTTATCCATGGTTCAGCCTCGATGTTCCCCGGGCCCACTGTAGACGTAGTTTACAATGAAACTTGGTCAACAGAGGCACACAAGTGGAACGTGTGCTGCGTAGTCCCATATCCAACAGTGTGCGTTGAACTGTTTGTTTCGAAACGCTAACACTTGGACTTCCATTGTATTGGGCTGTTAGCTGAGCCACTGTCTGGCGCCGATTTTACTGAACAAAGCAAGACAGTCTCCAATGCCCTCTATCTTCGATGACGCGTGGACATCCAACACCTTGGCGTCTATTGTAGGTTTCACCGTCATTTATCCACTTTGCATAAATACTAACAACGGCAAATCGTGAACAACCTACCATTCTTGCAGTTCCGGAGACACTGGTTCCAAGTCTTCGGGCATTATAATATACCCTCTATCAAATTCGCTTAGAACAGCAGCCTTTCCCATCACTTGGAAAAGTGAGTGCAAAAATGATTCATTACTCCTACTCCGATTAACGATGAGCGCCGCGATTAGCTTGTAGTGAGAAAGCTATTTTCCGGCTGTCATGAGGTATGTTGCTTCTAGAGCGTATGAGGTGAAATCGATGTTTGAACGGCGGGTCCAGGAGGACATCTTTCAGGTGGAGAGAAAATTCTAAAATAAACATCTAAATACAGTAACTCATGAATTCTAAAAATAAAAACTTGAAATATTCAATAAAGACATAAAGTCATAAGTCATGTTGGGAATAGGAAGGCTTTAAAAGGCTTCACTCAGACTGTCATAGTGGAAACGTCTGAAATGATTCATATAATCCCAAGTTCTGACGTTATCAAAAAATTTTCTGTTAGTATTCCTAAGAAAGTTTTTCATGGAGTCACTCTTGAGGTCTGCATGTAGAAGATTATTTCACCCAAAATACTGAGCATTCGTAATGATTCTCGGAAAGAGATTTTGTACTACTCGTAGTTCTTGTATGTCACTATCTGAGGCTGCAGCCCAGGCAGGAGATGCGTAGGTCATAATTGGTCTGACTGTTGAAAGCTAGATGAGACGCTTTTTGTTAAGATCAAGCTTTGAGTACTTGCCTACAACAGGCAGCAGGCATCTTATAACATTAGCGGCTTTATCACGAACGTTATCAATGTGATGTTCCCAAGTCAATCGGTCGTTAAGGACAACGCCAAGTTACTTCGCATGGGAAATTACAGGAATAGGTTCATTAAACTGTAGAGACATTAGGTAATTTTGAAGCAAAAGAGATTGAAAAATAAGCAATGCCCTCGCCAAGACTCGAACCACGGACCTCTCGAATATGTGCTAACCACGACACCACGAAGGCATGCTAAGAAGGCGGGAGAAAAACCTTATATACTCCCCCCTTTTAAAGGGCGACTGGGGATTAGGGGACCTAGTCGGCAAATCCTGGTGGTGGAGAATCATCATCCACCACCTTTTTTTAGTTCGGGCGCCACTGTAGAGACATTAGGTAATTTTGAAGCAAGAAAAATTGAAAAATGAGCAATGTCCACGCCGATACTCGAACCACGGACCTCTCGATTACTCGCCCAGCGTGCTGACTACTGTACCACGAAGTCATGCTAAGAAGGCAGGAGAAATACCTTATAAAATAAGCACAAATTCTTCTTGAGTTGGTGATTTATGTTTACGTCTTCTGATGAGGAGCAGCTGGGACATCTATGCGTTTATTGAGATTTTCGAATAACTGCAACAGTGTTCAGTTTTTTGCATGAAGTCTTGGAGATATTTCAAGGTATTTTTTGGTTAATGTTAGGTGATTTTATTGCCAAAGCAGTATCATCTGCGTAACAGGCTAAAATTGAGTTCCCATTATCTTGAAACTTAGGGAAATCTGCAGCGTAAAAGAGGTAGATTGCAGGGCTAGTAACTGAACCCTGTGGGAGACCACTAAGCATAGGTTTTGGGTAAGAAAAGGCATCAGCAACAAACACCTTAAAGATTCTGTTCGGGATAAAGGAAAAGATAAGCATGATTAACTCTCGCTCCATTCCCGGGTCAATGAGTTTGGCGATAAGTCCTTCATGCCAGACGCGGTCGTGAGCTTTTGCCACGTCTAGATTACGATAGAAGTATTTAATTTCATATGGAGAGCAGTACCTGCAAACTCAGTAAGTCTAAGTACATGCCTGGTTGTGGAAAAGCGCTCACGAAAGCCAAACTGTTCAAGTGGTGAAAGCTTGATGTAAGAGCTCATTCTTGCAAGTATAATACGCTCATAAACTTTACATAAGCCAGATAGAAGACTGATCGGTCTGTACCCATCAGCGTGAGAACGATTTTTGCTTGGTTTAGGTATCATTAGAACCTTGGCTTCCTTCCATTTATTCGGAAAATGAGAGTTTGTCAAATAAGCGCTTATGATATTAACAAGTTTACACACAATGTCTCTGGGAAGGTGCTTGATTGCTTCGTTGGTAATCCCATCAATTCCGGGATTTTTTTTCTTTGTAAGTTTTCGAATAATATCACTGACTTTTTGAAAGGTAGTTACTTTGAGTAATGATTCATTACCTTCTCTAGCAGTAGTTAAATACCACGTCAATCAGACGAGTTCATTGAAAAATGTGACTATGGTCATAATGTTTTTGCTCGTCGGTATATAACCCTTTATATTTAACTGGCATTTCGCTGAACAGAATCCGCTGCCTATTTCTCGTCGTGTAATTTCTTGTTTCTTATAGAATGCTTCTTTTTATTATTATTTATGAACAGAGCAGTACTTGTAAGCCATGGACGTAGCCAAACAAACATTTTTCATCAATTCACAAGTTACCAATGAGTTAGCAACACTTCGTGAGTTATACCTTTCATTTCGTATGACTCTCGTGCTCGGAGACATGTTCTTAAGAAGAAGCTTAGGTCCATTAGCGCCCGAGTGGTAAAGTCGATGAACACTGTTAGTTCAACCTAAAGTCGATTCCAGGAGAACAGGCTGGCTACATTGTCGTATCCGTGATTTTTTCCATGTGTAACGTGGATACAAGCCAGTTTCCCTTGGGTTTGGTTTGGTTTATTTGATTATGGCAAAGCACTAGAGGGCTGTCTACCTAAGGTAAAGGATGCCTTTGTGGAGGGCTTTTTAAGGAAAACTGACTCGTATATACATTACGCATAACGCTCATGCAGCCAGCCGGTTCGCTGAGATTTGAATCCCTGACCGAACTACCAATATTTAGTTCGGATGCTGGTGGGCCGAGTTTGCTTTAGAAGGCTCCTCCACGAAGGCTTCGCTTCTCTTAGGTAGATAGCCTTAGCTTGCTTTGCCATAAATCAAATAAACCAAATCAAACTTACGAAAAAGCTTAATAAAAGGAATCCGAGAGAGACTCAACAGAAAATCCTTCTTCGTATAGTAATAATTGGACACTTTGTTCTACGAAGCTCTTTTTGTTCTTGCAGGAGTTTCGCCTATTGAATTCGAAACTGAATATAGGAAATATTTTCAAGGCAGCTTCAAATAATACTTTGGAAAAGTGCATAAATGAAACTTAAAAATTTATCCTTTCGTGATATTCGCCTTCCAGCTGATTTAGAGCACAGAAATTTCTGAAATTATGAAGAGATTGCTAAAAAAGGTTTTCGTATTATTTGTTTAACAAATGGCAGTAAAATGAAAAATAAGGATGATTTTGCAATCTGACATTAGCGATTTTAAGCATCTTATCGGAAATGAATGCACAATTTTTTTAAGCAGAACTTCTCCGTATTGTGGCTTATGGTCAAGCAGATCAAGTATAATGGGACTGCATCCTCAAAGTTCCTCATTTGTACTATTAATCTTTCCTCTCATCACCTTTAGAATAGTATTACTAGAAGAGACTAAATGGTAATCGAAATTCTCTTTAGACAAAGGAGAAACTGATATTCGTTTCGCTTATGTGAATGGTCATGGAATTTTGGGAAATGAAAGCTTTCTAATTATTGTTATTATTTATTTTATTATTATTACTATTTTCTTAGCTAAAGATTATTATTATTTAGCTAGATTATTTCTTAGCTAAAGCTGCTTTAAAGTTACCCATCGACATCAATATTAGTATTCCAATGAGTTATTGGAAATTCTTTTATTATAACAAGTTTTTATCTAAGTGAAATGAAGAATACATTCATCTAGTAATGCTAGGCACACCAAAAATTCCTTTCCTTCTATTAACTATAAACTGAATTCTTTCTTTACAAATTTTAAAATACCTTAGTTTTTATTTAATCATGGTAAATTTACAATATACCTGCTTTCATTCGTTCTAAGTTCAAATAACTTGTGTGAGTGTTCGGATAAAACACCTCATGATATGAAACATTTAGTTTTCTGTCCTACTTTTAATACCCTAAACTATGCTTACAGAACGATTTTAAGAAACTAACTGAGAATCGTTTAGTAAACTTATCCGTTTTTATGAAGTCTAGGCTGCTGTTCTGTTTCTATTCGTTTTATTAATGAACGTAATGTTTAATTAAATGACTTTTGTAAACCCTGTGTTACATATTTGTTCTGCGAGGAGAATTTGTACATGTTTAAACAAACAGAAAAACTAACATGTTCGTAGCTTTCATTTCATTTTTAAATAACTATAAAAGTTTGAATAGGGAAACTAAATTAACTCAATATATAGCCTATCTGCAGCAAAAAAGGAATAAAAATGATATAGTCCTTGAAAATGAGCCTATTTAATTGATAATATCGTCTGTTATATAAAAAGCATTTATTTATTCCTTAAATAATTTTAAATATTAGAATTATTAATAAAAATTTCTTAACCGCATTGCAGAAATAAACGATTTATCTTAATTTATTTTTCTATTTTATTATTAATTGATAATAAACATCGGATAATTAATACATTAATAGTATTAGTCTATTAATCATTTAATCTTACTTATATAATATTATCTTTGAAATAAATTTTAAAATATCAAGGGATAATACGCAACTTCTATTCCTTCTCCAGGAGAAATTATTTTAGGATTTTAATTCAAAATTAGGTCTCCTTTGAGATATTTCCTTTAATCCGCTTAATCCTGCATTATTTCATTAAAAAACGTTCAAATTATACTTGTCTATGAGTCACTTGATTTTTGTGGAATAAAATGGGATATAAATTTTCAGAAAATAACTTCTTACAGCCGGTAAGTTATTTTAAAATTTTTCCTTGTCTCATTTGCCTACAGACTTTAAGCGAATCAAAAAAGAACACTCATTTTACATAGGGTCCCCCAAATAATACAAAGAATGTAGAACACTTCACACCAAGATGTGAAGAAACGGAGGGAATATTTTACGACCACTTAACTCAGATAGGCTCATAAAATCTTCCAACACGGGAAGTTCTACAAGAGTTTTATTCAACTATATTAGGGAACCACAGACGGTAATCCTTATATCTATATGCAACTAATTTTTTATGGATCCTAAAAAGAGTAGAAGAAGGAATAAAATTCGTAAATTTTATGATGGTATCTCTGCTGGGCCTAGGAGATATGTCGCCATGGTTCCAGCAAACAGCTCAATGGAAAACGGTGTTTTATATATTTATAAGATGACTGTTATTGATAAGAAAATTATACGGTGTTTTCTTTTCTCATACAATACACTAAAACGAGAGACTGGCACTTAAAAAATGAACAAAGCTAAATAAAACTCGTGAATCAATGTCTACATTTTAAGAAAATTTTGTAATGTATTATTGTTATGATAAAAGTATGAGGCAACTTCTGCGTTCAACAGAATGATAGGAATAAACTATTCTTCTAACGCAATGTGAGGAATGAAGTGACGCTAGCAAATTTTTCTAGCAATCAGAAAACCTTCTGATGGTTAGCAAGCAGCATCGGAAGAATGAAAGTAAACGAGATACGATAACGTAAAATCAAGTTAATAATTTATCGGCTTAGATACTATCTGTATAATGTATTTCTCGTAAAATAACATTCTTATAAAAAGAAATCAATTGCATTTTAATGACTTTGACTTCAGATGCATGCCTAGTTTTATCACAGCCGTCAGTTTGAAAGATATTTGTAAAATCGTTCATCTTTCCTTATTTCCGATTTATTTACTCATAAAAAAGTAAATAAACAAGAACAAGTTTTCAGCTATATTTTTAACTTAATTTCTTTGTAAAATGCATAATTATGCCAAAAACCATGTAGCAAATAAGTCGTATTTTGGCACGCTCTTTCTATAAATACACTTTTTTACATTATTAATAAAACAGTAATCGTTCTATTTTTGTTGCAATATTCACTTGGCCATTATTTCTGCTTATTAGAGTTTGGGATTATAATTATTAGTTAAGCTAAAAATATTCATGCTCATTGTCTGAAAATTCAATTTCATTATTTTCCGCTAAGTTCAAAAGCTCGGTTTCATATCGGTCTGAATCCAAGTCAAAGCAATCTTCATTTCCAAGTATTTTTCTCGAGTAATTGAGCGTTTCTCATAACCCTCTTCATCACTACCCAGTTATACAAATAATAAATTGGAGCAAATATATTTTGTTACGAAAATATTGTGAAATTTTCAGATTATTCATATTTTCTAGAAACTGGGATCAAGTTTCAAAAACGAAATTTAAAGTAGATGTTAAATAGTGAAATCAGTTTATGAACCAGAAAAATGTACCGTTCAACAAAATGAACTCGTGCGCATCACAAGTGTGTTATAGTAAATAAGTAAGCCACAGTGAAAATATTACATTATGGAAAAAATACTGGAATCCTTCTTTATGCTACACTACTGATGAAGTGTACTTGGAAACTAGGTAACGTATGGATAATATTACGAATGACACACAAATATTTTTTGGTATAGCATCCAAATCTCGTTATTTTAAAGAGAAATTTCTTGTCAAACTTAGTGTAAATGAATGTGAAGATTAGTGGAAAATTTTCTCAGGTAGTGTTTGGATTTTAATGAACAATCAAACCGTTATGCACCCATTTTTCGAACTTAAAATATTGAATAAAAAATAAACTTTCATAGATAATAATTTTTTATCTCAATAAAAGTCAATAAAAGGTAGAAGAAAAACTTTACGATTTCAATAATTGTAAAACAGGTAACTCAATAATAATTACTACCAAGTCTTTTTGAAGGACTTATTAGTTTTGTTGTTAAAATTCAAATCCTTAGAACCGCCTAACATTACTACAAAATTCTGCGGTTAATCCTATAGGCAAAATATAAGGTCGTCTTTTTATTTTTTGCCTAGGCCAACAGAAAAGTATCTGCGTTTTGCTTTCGTAGCAATAATTTACAATTCTGAAGCAATATTTGTTTCATGTATGCACATATTGACAGAAATTAAAACTACCATCAAAAACAAATATCCAGGTTTGATGTTTGATTTTTAAATTTAAAAAGGGCTTATGCCCTAATAAAAGGCCGCCAGTAAAATTGAAAATAAAATATAAAAATAATAATACGTATATAAAATGGAATAAAATGTATATAATAATAGTAAGAAATTAAATACAAAACTATTCAAATAAAATTTGAAATGAGAATCAATGAAACTAAATAAAAAGAAGTGAATTAATAATTTAATTGAAATAATAATCTAAGCATAATACCAGATCGAAGAGTATGTGTAAATATTTTTTTATTTCTTTAATATGACTACATGGCATAACTTTTGGTACGAGTATTTTAGAAAACATTTCTTTTCATACACTGCTGGCCACCGTAAATGCAACACCCTGAAGAAAGCATGCAAATAACAGGAAATTTATAACATGCATTAGCGGAGGTGAGCTATGCAAATGAGCAGAATTTCAGCGCATAAGCACATCACGCGCGCCTGTGGCGCCACTTCATAGCGCTGCTTAAGGCTTGGAGTTTTCCACGATTTCAAGTTCGCCAATTGTGTTTTTCTTGTGGATCTTTTCAAAAAAACGATCAATTATGCCTCATAGTAAACAGCGATCATCGTTTGATCAAGTATCCGAGTTCGACAGAGGAAGGATAGTGGCCTACCGAAAGTGTGGATTATCTTTCAGGGAAATCGGTAGTCGTGTTGGACGAAACCAAACAACTGTAATGCTGATATGTGACCGTTGGATGCAGGAGGGTACGACGGACCGACGTGTTCGATCGCATCCACTTCAGTGCACACTTCAAGTGATGACAGGAACATTGTGCGCATGGCAGTAACGGATCGCTCAGTCACATCGCGAACCACAGCACATTCAGTCTATAACGCATCATCTAGTGTCTGCGCGTACCATTCGACGCCGTTTGCAGCAGAGTGGTTTGTCCGCAAGACGTCCATTGCTTCGTCTACCCTTGACTCAGAACCACAGACGTCTCCGCCGCCAATGGTGCGATGAAAGAAGGATGTGGACGGCAGAATTGAATGAAATTGTCTTGACTGACGAGTCACGCTTCTGTCTGCAACACCATGATGATCGGATTCGAGTCTGGAGACACAGTGGAGAGATGAGGCTGAACAGTTGCGTTATGCACCGTCACACTGGTCCTGCACCGGGTATTATGGTATTGGGCGGTATTGGATATCACTCTCACACTCATCTAGTACGCATTGCCGGTACTTTAAACAGCCAGCGCTACATCTCCGAGATGTTGGAGCCACTTGTCCATCCTTGCCCACAGCCATATTTCAACAGGATAATGCGCGACCACACATGGCACGCATTGTCCAAGGGTTCTTCGTCAATCTCCAGATTGAATTGCTTCCCTGCCCGGCTCGCTCTCCAGATCTTTAGACGATAGAAAACATATGGTCCATGGTTGCTGAACAATTGACCCAGATTACATTCCAAGCTGCCACACCAGATCAACTTTGGCAACGTGTGGAAGCTGCTTGGTCTGCTGTACCCAAGAACACATCCAAAGTCTCTTTGAATCAATGCCAAGGCGTGTGGCAGCGGTGATCTCCAACAATGGCGGCTGCTCTGGCTACTGATTCTGGAAGGAACCACACTTCACAGAAGTCTATAAATTTAATCATTTGATACTTGGTTAGCATGTTATCTACTAAATAAATTTTGTTGTGATATCTCTTGTATTTCTTGGTGTTGCATTTTGGGTGGCCAGCAGTGTATTCATAAAAGATTAAAACCTAGTTGATTTTTAGAAAATGGCTTATCAAACAGGGATTGAAATCCGAATACGTGGAATAGTGATAAAAATACAAAAATGTAAAAAGGAAATTTTTCTATACTGTCTCATCATCTCGAAGAAAATAATACAGCAAGCTAATTCATAACTTCTACATTCAAACATTTTCAAAATATTAAGTTGAGCAGTATGAGTGGGAAAGTACAGAAGGATATCAAATGGAAGATAAACAAAGTATACTCACAAGGAATATGTTCTAACCTTCTTCAAGGTTTGAACGCTGTCTCTTTCTCTATATATACATAGTACATAACAGTAAAATAAAAAATAGTTGCTAGTATTCTATAGAAAATATGAAACTTTTGATCGACTGTGGTGAAGTTCCTGACTTAATTTTAAAACTTCGTGAAATGTCCAAAATAACGCCGCCTCGCCAAATTATATAGCGAAACCTCGGTTTGCGAACTAAATTCATTCCTCAAGGTCGTTTGACATATGAAAATTTCGTACGCCAAATACCCTATAGTAATATAAAATGGATTAATCCATTTCTGGATCGCAGATGACTGCCTGTCTAAACTTTGCAACAGTACTTACAACAAGTATTTGACAACAGTACTTCTTTTGCATAAGCTCATGACACAAAATCAATGGAAATCATTAAGATTAAAGAAATGTAAACACAAAATTAAATAAATAAACAGACGAAAATCTAATTTAATTTTACCGTATCGATAGGAAGGACAGTAGGCAGCATAAGTGGAAAGTTATGAGAAAGACAAAAGGAAGAGATGCTATTGTTTGGACGAGGAGTCCCTTTCCATAAAACTTTTTTTCTAGGCCACTTTTTTTTTGTCTCTTAGGGTCACTCGAATCTAACTGGGACACATCGGGGTCCAGTTTCTTTCAAAATTTGCTCAAGAAGATTTGTTGTTGTCTACGTTTAAATTATTTCCAAAGTGAGACATCGTATTGTCTTTGAAAATGCTTATGCCATTTACTACTGATTTATCGTGGTGATACTATTACATGAAACTTAGCGCCTTACCCATTTTGCACTTGAGTTTATTTATCATCGGCTTATTGACAAAGCGCTCGAGGGCTATCTGCTTAAGAGGAGAGATGCCTTCGAGGAACAAGCGCCTGTCCCCAGCCGCCACCCCAAGCTCTTATTGGACACGACTTGTGATGTCATATAGTGACGAAATGAATTCCCAGCGGCATTTTTGCGCGCCAAAAGCTTGAGCCCCAGCTCCACAAATTCACATTTATACTGTTACGAATTTCACATTTATTTGGCTATTTATTTAGAATTGTAATTAGATTTGCTTCATGTTGCCTTAGCAACGCAAACGATTTTTGAAGAGAAAGCTACGTCGAAAAAAAAAATAACAATAAAAATAAAAGAGCGCGTGCATTTAATGCTTAATAAATAAATATCTCGCAATTACTGTTGCCATCCAGAAAAATCTAGAAAAATCGTGATTGTTCTACTGATAATTAAAAAGCTTATAAAAGCCGAGGTGAAACAGCTCATCTCAGTTAGTTGTTGTTGTTGTTGCTGTTATACTTGTAGCTGTAAAAAGCGAACTGCTGTTTGTTTACTTAATGCTGTATTGATTGTAGCGATTTCGCTGTGAGATAGAACTATTTTATCTGTTTTGAACTGAGTTTTTGCTAAACGTTTGAGATATTGTGATATTGTGCGAAGATTTGTGAAGAAATATTTCAGCATTTTAATTTATTTCTTGTGGAAAGAATAAATTTTTGTTAACTTTTTACGACTTGTGCATTCAATATATAACGAACCCGTACGCACGTAACAATATTTGGTGTCAGAAGTGGGATTTTTGAATGCCATTAACTAGAGCAATGGAAGAACAATTAAGGCAATTCATGGCAGCCTTTGCTGCATTTAAAGAAGAAATTAAAGCTGGCCAAGATTCCGTGAAAGAGGAGATGAAAGCTGGCCAAGAATCTGTTAAAGATGAAATGAATTCTGTTCAAGAAAAGATGGAGAAATCTGTTAAAGATGAAATGAATTCTGTTAAAGATGAAATGAATTCTGTTCAAGAAAAGATGGAGAAATCTGTTAAGGAAGAAATGAATTCTGTTCAAGAAAAGATGGAGAAATCCGTTAAGGAAGAGATGAGAGCCGTTAAAGCAAGTCAAGAAGAGATGAAAAAGGAAATTACTTGCATAATAGAAAATAAATTTGAGACTATGGAAGGCAGAATAGATGCGGTTGAAAATAAAGTTTCTTCTGTCAAAGAACAAATAGAAGAGAGAGTTTCTGCCGTAGAACAACAAATCGATTACAGAGTTTCTGCTGTGAGAGAACAAATTCAAGAAAGAGTTTCTGCAGTGGAACAACAAATTGATGACAAAGTTTCCGCAGTTGCCAAAGAAGTTGATACTTTAAAGAAATTCGTAGCGACGGCTGGAAGCAGTTCGGATACTTTTAAATTCCTAGCCATGCCTGCACATCCTTCTCTGAAGCTATCGACATATGATGGGAAGACCTCCTGGCAAGTGTATAAGACACAATTTTCTATAGTTGCGGAAGCAAATGGATGGGATTCCCAAGCTAAGGCCTGTCACCTTGCGGCTTCTCTGAGAGCAGACGCAGCGGACATCCTTCAAACTCTTCCCGAAAACAAAAGGCTAGATTTCGAAGCTCTGTCCGGTGCTTTAGAGCTGCGTTTTGGAGAGAAGTGTTTAAAAGATTACAGCAGGCTGCAGTTAAAATCCCGTCAACAGAAGCCTACGGAAACACTCCAGGAGCTCGCCACGGATGTTGAAAGGCTGTCCCACCTCGCCTTTTCGGAGTGCCCGACAGAAACAAGAGAAATCCTGTCCCTGCAATACTTCATCGATGGCATCCGGGATCCTGAAATACAGAAAGCACTGAGAATGGCTGATGTGAAGGACTTAAAAAGTTCTCTGGTGTACGCCATTAAATTCGAGGCAGCACAGCAAGCCACTCGTAGAGACCGCGAACCGATCAGAGCTGCTCACATACAAGAACCAGTGGATCCAATGACTGCTCGCCTAGACGATTTAACCAGAAAAGTGAATGCTTTGACACGGAATACTGGTGACAAGAAATCGTTCGTAAAGTGCTGGAACTGCGGTGCTGAAGGACACATTCGAAGAAACTGCAGAACACCCCAGGGCACGGATGTTAAAACCGCGCCTCTCAAGAAGCAGGGAAACTAATTCGTGGCCATCTCGCGGGGCGGAGGTTGCCAGATAATGAAAAGCCCCAGTTTAAAGCGCTTCAGATTTCTGCAGTGAGTGGCGGCAATAACGGAATTTTCATCATGGGACAAATCAATGGAATTCCTTGTAACATGACGATCGACACTGGAGCCAATGTTACCATCATTCGAAAAGATTTGGCTCAACAACTCGAAGGTAAACTTATCTGGACGCCGCCCTGCGTTACCCTCCAGACTGTGTCCGGGGAGAAGATCGATATAGAGGGGAAATTAAACGTTAACATCACGTTTGGAAGTGCCACTTACCATCACACGGCCTATGTAGCAGAAATTACAGACCCTTGCATACTCGGATTGGACTTTTTAAGGAAACACAATTTTTCCTTGGACTTTAAAAATAACGAACTGCATTCTGCCTCTGAAGACATAACTTTATTCGAAATTAATGATGAAGGAGTGAAATCTATCCACAAAATAATAGCTCAAGACGATATCACAATACCGGCAAGAACAGAAATTTTACTTCCTGGATCCATAGCCGAAAATAGAAATTTCCGCTACGGCGTCATGGAATATCCCAAGAAATGTAATAGCCCTAAAGGAGTATTAATAGCCTCAGCACTCGTCGACCTATCAGGGACCGTTATCCCGGTGAGAGTTGCCAATGTAACTGATAAGGCGAGGGTTATTAAGAAAGGTGAAGTGGTTGCAGAATGTACCCCAGTAACCAGCGTTGAAAGAAAAAGTAACATCTCAAAACCCGTGTCTTCCGACAACATTATATCGGAGTTACTGCAGAATGCGCAATTAAACGATGAAGAAAAGAATGCTGCCGAGCGTGTTATTAAAGATCTTCAAGATGTTTTCTCCCGTTCGTCTTCTGACGTTGGTCGAACCAGTTTGACTCAACATAGAATCGATACTGGTGATCATCCACCAATCAAGCAACATCCAAGACGTCTGCCGATTGCGAAACAGGAAGAGGTACGAGCACTTTTAAAGGACATGCAAGAAAGCAATGTCATCGAGCCTTCAGCAAGTCCCTGGGCATCTCCCATCGTCCTGGTGAGGAAGAAAGACGGATCAACCAGATTTTGCGTTGACTATCGCCGGTTGAACGAGGTTACGAAGAAAGACAGTTACCCTCTTCCTAGAATTGACGATATTCTGGATACTCTTTCTGGAAGCAAGTGGTTCTCGACACTTGATTTAAAGAGTGGATATTGGCAGGTAGAAATACATCCTGATGACCGAGAAAAGACGGCATTTACTACAGGACAAGGACTTTGGCAGTTCAAGGTGATGCCGTTTGGACTATGTAATGCGCCGGCTACATTCGAACGTCTAATGGAGACTGTTTTAAAAGGTCTTTCATACGAAGCCTGTCTGATATACCTGGATGACATCATCATCGTCGGGAAGAGTTTCGAAGAACATTTGGAAAATCTTAGAAAGGTGCTTCAGAAACTGAAAGAAGCCAATCTGAAGTTGAGTCCCGCTAAATGCAAATTATTCAGACAGGAAGTGACTTACCTCGGACATGTCATCTCTGCTGAAGGTGTGCGCACGGATCCTGAAAAAGTGTCAGCAGTTAAAGACTGGAGACGTCCCGAAAATGTCCACCAGCTGAGAAGCTTTCTAGGGCTTTGTACCTACTATAGGAGATTCGTGAAGGATTTTTCTTCCATCGCAAGACCCCTTCACAAGCTGACAGAGAGCAAGCAAAAGTTCGTGTGGACAAAAGAATGTGAGAATGCATTTAAGAACCTGAAGGAAGCCTTAACATCTGCTCCAATCCTGACGTATCCTCAGCTCGACAGACCATTTATTCTCGACACGGATGCGAGTAATGAAAGTGTCGGCGCTGTTTTGTCCCAAGAAATAGAGGGCCAAGAACGTGTAGTAGCTTACTGGAGCAAGTGCCTATCTAAACCGGAGAGGAATTACTGTGTCACCAGGAAAGAGTTGCTCGCCATAGTCAAAGCCGTAGAACATTTCCATCATTATCTATACGGCAGAAAATTCCTGCTCCGCACAGATCATGCATCATTGGCCTGGCTTTTAAATTTCAAGAATCCTGAGGGTCAGATAGCCAGGTGGATACAGAGACTCCAGGAATATGACATCACTATCCGTCATCGCAAGGGACAGTCGCACGGAAACGCTGACGCCTTGTCTAGAAGACCTTGCCCAGAAAACTGCCGATATTGTTCCAGGGTCGAAGCTAAATACCAACTGGTTAATCCAGTCGCACGGCAAATTACAGCATCAACATCGGCTGATCCAGACCCATGGAGTGACAAGGAAATCAGGAAAGACCAGCTGGAAGACCGTGATATTAAACCCATAATTGAGTTAATGGAGACCTCAAACAGAAAACCTACCTGGCAGGATATTTCGAGCTATAGTCCCACGACAAAACAATATTGGGCTCTCTGGGACTCACTCCATATTCGAAACGGCGTCTTGTACCGAAAATTCGAATCGGATGATGGAAAAACATTCCGATGGCAGCTGGTACTCCCAAGATCCCGAATCCCGGACGTCCTTAAAGAACTACATAGCAGCCCTGCAGGAGGTCACTTCGGAATAATGAAGACCTTGCAGAGAGTTCGGGAGCGTTTCTACTGGAATAATGCAAAGGATGACGTGCAAAAGTGGTGCCGAACTTGCGATGCCTGTGCAAGTCGGAAAGGACCGAAGAAACGCAGCCGGGGGAAGCTGCAACGTTACAATGTAGGAGCACCTTTTGAACGTATCGCCTTTGACATCTTAGGACCTCTGCCACGAACTGCTGATGGCAACAAATACATCCTCGTTGCCATTGATTACTTCACCAAGTGGCCTGAAGCGTATCCTATTCCTGATCAAGAGGCTGTCACAGTAGCAGAGATGATGATACAGCACTGGATTTCCAGATTCGGAGTGCCTCTTCAGTTACATTCCGATCAGGGAAGGAATTTTACCTCGGCTGTAGTCAAGGAACTCTGCAAGCTACTCGGCATTGACAAAACCCAAACGACGCCTTTACATCCCCAGTCGGACGGTATGGTAGAGAGGTTTAATCGAACCATCCTCAATAACCTCTCATTAGTGGTTTCCAGAAACCAACAGGACTGGGACAAGAAGTTGCCACTATTTTTACTGGCTTACCGCAGTGCTGTCCACGAGACTACCGGCTATTCCCCATCTCAGATGCTCTTCGGTCGTGACCTTCGTCTGCCATGTGATCTTTTGTTTGGTCGCCCTCCAGATGCGCCTTCATCGCCTGAGGAATACATTCAAGACCTCCAGGCCCGGTTTGAAGTGATGCACAACTTTGCACGAGAGCGAGTCAACTTGGCGACGGAGAAGATGAAGACCCGCTACGACACGAGAGCTACTGGACATCGTTTCAACGAAGGAGACAAGGTGTGGTTATGGAATCCGACTCGTCGAAAAGGACTTTCTCCGAAACTACAATCACCTTGGGATGGTCCTTACACAGTCCTAAACAGGCTGAACGACGTCGTGGTTCGGATCCGTAAGTCATCGAACTCTAAACCTAAAGTCGTTCATTACGACAGGTTAGTTCATTACTATGGCCATAGTACGTAGTGTATATAGTTGTAAATAATAATGTACATAGTATAAGACCATGGTCCTATTTGTATTTAGTATTTGATTTGTATTTGTTAAGTAGTAGTATTTGATAAGTATTTGTGTTTAATAGCATTTGTATTTGATAGTATTTGTACTTAGTATTTGAATTGTATTTCGCGTTGGATAGAATTTAATTTGCTGAAAGTCACTTATTTTAATTATTGTTTATTTTGTTATTATAAAGTAATGTTTATTATAGCACTGATGCTTTAGTTGTAAGTTTGGCTTCCTGTCCAGGGATTGTACTGCCCGGGACGTGCAGTCCTTGGGAAGGGGGCAATGTTACGAATTTCACATTTATTTGGCTATTTATTTAGAATTGTAATTAGATTTGCTTCATGTTGCCTTAGCAACGCAGACGATTTTTGAAGAGAAAGCTACGTCGAAAAAAAAAAAAACAATAAAAATAAAAGAGCGCGTGCATTTAATGCTTAATAAATAAATATCTCGTAATTACTGTTGCCATCCAGAAAAATCTAGAAAAATCGTGATTGTTCTACTGATAATTAAAAAGCTTATAAAAGCCGAGGTGAAACAGCTCATCTCAGTTAGTTGTTGTTGCTGTTATACTTGTAGCTGTAAAAAGCGAACTGCTGTTTGTTTACTTAATGCTGCATTCATTGTAGCGATTTCGCTGTGAGATAGAATTATTTTATCTGTTTTGAACTGAGTTTTTGCTAAACTCAGTTCAAAACTCACTAAACTTTGCTAAACTCAGCTAAGATATTGTGATATTGTGCGAAGATCTGTGAAGAAATATTTCTGCATTTTAATTTATTTCTTGTGGAAAGAATAAATTTTTGTTAACTTTTTAACGACTTGTGCATTCAATATATAACGAACCCGTACGCACGTAACAATACATAACCAAGACCAAAGCAGTATAAGTTCACCTAACGTAAACGAAACAGATAATGAAATCTCTTCAACCTGACGTCATAAACGGCAACCAATAAGAAAAGAGGTGGTGGCCAGGCGCTTGTCTTGGAGGAGGTTTTTCTATGGGAAATTGGCCCGTATATGGGGAAACACATGGGGAAAAACCATGAAAACGCCCATGCAGCCAGCCCGTTCACCGGGATTCGGCCTCTGATCGAACTACCAATATTCGGCGACTTTACCGCTCGGCCGCCGGTGGGCACTCATTTTGCACTAAATCCGCAAATCAAACTACTAAGTTCATCTTCTCTCCTTTTTACTGCCTTTGAACCCATTTCTTTTTCCTTTTTTTTTTTTTTTTTGCTGCTTGTAAAATCGTTCCAGTTCTTTCGCTTTGAATTTACATTTTATGGATTTTCATTTTTATGATTCATTTTATGAATTCATTTTTATGGAAAATTAAATTATAGTTTCGTCGATTTATTTATTTAATAATTGCCTCTAAAACTTCTCCATGTCTTCACTGTTGACTTCTAAGCTCGTGGTTTTCCTGAGAGACACAATATTATTAAAAAAAAATCTCTGTATCAAAGCCCTCAAAAATCTTTGCCTGCAACCGGATCTGTACATAATTTCCTCCAGGTCGAATTCATGGTCCTGTAAGTAAGTTTCGAATTCATGATCATGTAAGTCACTTGCTTTTATTAATAAAAGTTAAACAACGAAAATATTAAAACGGTGTTTCTAGAAAGCCCTGAGTGTTAATATTGCATCAGAAGTTACCTCAAAACATCCTTGAAAGTTATCCGTTGCCGACTTGAGAATTCGTAACTCAAGATAGCTTTTGTCATCTTTTTTTATGACGTTTTTTGTTAAGATAATTTGTTCGTGAACTGATTTGTTTATGATGAAAGGCATTCGTGATGTAAGGTTTTAAATTTCCTATTCACAGTATTTTTTTCTATTTTAATTTTTTTATTTTCAATAATCTCAGGGTTTTATTGAAAACGTTTCCTCGGTTTTTCAATAAAATTACTATTTGCATTTTCATGAAATTTAAATGGATTTGAAGGAGAAATACAGCCTATTCTACATCCTCAAAATCAAAGCTATCAGGTTAAAACTAACCGCTAAATTCTTATAGATGATATAAAAATAAACAAAACAAAACGTTTTCGTTACTAACGGTAAACTTTTTCACAAGATTTGCCGCTCTTTAAATCCTTCGAACAGGTTGGTTGCATTGGTGTTCTCGTGTTTTTCCTATGTAACTGAAATCTAGTTTTCCTTTCACAGTCTTTCACAAAAGAACCTCTTTTCATATACAGGTAGCACTCGAGTTGCAATACTTTAATCAAATGATCCTCTTGCCACGCTTTAAGAACCTTTTTCTTGCGATAGATATAAGTCAAAATATTCGCACAAAGTTTTACTTTGAACTACTATATTGCAATCTGCGTTTTGAAGTTAATCATAATCATATTCTTTACGCTTTATTTATTTTGCCTTACGTATATTCACTCAATCTTAAACTGCCCCTTATTTTAAATAAATATTTCTCTCTTTTTACAATTTGCAAATAACTTTATTACAACGTGCAATCAAACTTCTTGCTGAAGTCTAAAAACTGGGGAAGTATTGGAATAGACAGTTAATTCTAAACTGTTTCTTTATTTGGAGGTATATATATATATACAAAGTGATATGGATGTTCCTTCAAGATTATATAGCCAGGCGTTTGAAATTAACAGATATTTACTCAAGCTTTTAAATTGAAATATCCGATTTCGGAGATGCTGAAAGAATATGAAAGGTGTAAGGAAAATTACAGCTAAACTAGTAATGAAAGAAATCCTCCCCTCATCAACTGAACAGACTAGCTCTGAATTTGAATCAGATGACACATTTAAAAGTGAATTCGTTGATATTTTGCCAAAAATGACTCCGAAAATAACGAAAGCCTCAATCATATAACACGGGAATACAATGGTAAAAGATAGTCAAATTCTGGCGAAATATAAGTCGAGGAGGGGAATCAAAATCTCGTTTCGAATGTATCCTTAATAAATTCAGGAAGGTAAAAAAAAAATTTAAATTGGCAGCATTTTTACCATTGAGAAAGACAGCTCCAGAAGTCTCATGGCCGCAGGAAAAATTCAAAAGAGACAAAGAGCTTTTTAAAGGGAAGTAAGTGGCTTTTATTCGCATTACCCATGGGGAAACAAATCATAAAAACTTCCATGCAGCGAGTCCCTACAACCACGGACCTAGCAGCGGCTAAGCGGTAAGGTCGCTGAACACTTGTAGTTTGTCTTGAGATCGAATTCCGAAGAACGGGCTGGCTGCATGGTTGGTTTTCGTGATGTTCCCTATATATAATGTATATATGGGCCAGTTTCGCTTAAAAAGTCCTTCACGAAGGCATCCTTTCCCAAGGGCAGAGAGTTCTCGAGTTGCTTTGCCCTAATCAATTAACCTAACTTAACCCTACACCCACGAATTCGAGCCCATGTCGCATTACCAGTATTCAGTGATTTTACAGCTGAGCTGTCAGCTGCCTTCCATTTTGTAATTCGATTCAGTTCGCTGATTGCAAATGTTGTAAAGTAAATTACCGCTCTGATAACTTTTTTACTGCACCCCGTCTGTGATACAGGCTTACTCCAGTTTCGGTGTTATTTAAATATCAGGTAAAATGTGTGTACAGTGCATATTGCGCTAAAATCATAACAGTGTAAGACATCTTTCCACAGGTACAAGTAGGAGCTAGGCCAGCACCTCTCTAGTACCACAGGCGATTGAAGTATTGCTGAGCCTACCTAACTGCTGAACTTTTGCCCAAATTTGTGAGAGAGTACTCCCTGGGGGTGGCAGTCTCGGGTCTCCTGCCTCTCTCTCTTCGTTATATTTTGAGTACTCCCTTGCCGCACAGACATTATACGCCTCGTCTCTTAGACATAAAGCCTTTTAAGACATAAAGTCTCTTATACCTAAAGCGTTTTGACAATTAAAAATGTTTTGTTAGTTTATTACTTTATTCCTTTTTGCAATTCAACTGTTAAAATAAACTCAATAATTTTCTTTTTAAAGGCGTAGAATCCGCTGTATTTTTTTTCCTCAAATCCATTTAAATTTCAGGTAAGTAAGGATTGCAATTTTTCTGAAAACTGAGGAAGCGTTTCCGAATTAAAAAATATTAAATTATTGGAAATAAAGCAATAAGCAAAATAGCTATAAATCCTTTTTCTCGTTTGGAAGTAAATAATGTTAAAACAAATTAACTGCTAAATCAGTGTGAATGCGAAATTGAAAATACAGGGTGATTCTATATTCATGGTATAAATTTGGAGTAGAAGTACAGAACAAAGATACGAATAATATCCACATAATAAACCCAGGTCGCAATCTATTTATTTCGTCATAAAATGCAGGGTGGCTCACTTTAATTGTAGCAAGATGTTTACAAGACCTGTTCAAAATTCTTACATGCTTCACAGCATCGGTGGAGCCAATGGTGTACACCGGCAGAGATGCCAGGAATTTCACGCACGCATGCTAGTAGCTAATGATATTTGAGTAATGAAATTCTCAGCTGAGTCAAATGGAGTTGCATAAATAAGACTCTTCAGATATCCCCAGAAAAGGTAATCGAGGCTGGATAAATCGGTAGATAAGGGTGGCCAAGGGACTGGTCTACCATGGCCAATCCATTTCGCCCCAGAAGACGCATTCAAGTAATTGCGAACATGAGTGCTGAAATGGTCTGGCGTCCTATCATGCTGGAACTACATTCGGTCACGAATTGAGACCGGAACATCTTGCAGCACTTCTGGTAACACCTATTGCAGAAAAATAAGATAATGTTGGCCATCGAGTCGCTGCGGCAATAGGTATGGGTCAATTAAAAAACTGTGGACAATACCCGGCCACACATTGACACTGATACGTCGTTGAGATGCATGTGGTCGCTAGGCATTTGGATTCTCATTTGCCCAGACATAAGAATCGCGCGCATTTAAATACGCCCTCGCAGGTAAACGTTGCTTCATCTGTAAATAGCACATGAACTGTGAAGTCCGGCTGGAATGCAAATTGTTGAAAAAGCCGCTGGCAGAGGTTTATGCTCAGAGGATAAGTCTTCCCGATTCAAAGCTTGTACTCGCTGAAAATAAAAGACATGTAAGCGATTTTCGTTTAACACTCTCCAAATGGTATGTTGACTCATACCTACGTTTTGTGCAATAGCTATTGTGCTTGAGTCTGGTCTATCACCCACAATGTTCAAGATGCTTTCTTCAAACCTTGGATTGCGTTGTCGACAAGCATCCTCGCTGTTGACATGGAAAGAACCTGTTTCAAAAGTTGATGATGTAACCGTAATGCCGGATCTCAGAATGCTGAAACATTGTATGATCCGGCATTCGTCTATCAGAAAAATGCGCTTGATGCATTCGCAGGGCAGCTCTTGCGTTACCGTTTGCACGACCGTACATGTAAATGCATGTCTGCTTTTTCGGCATACGTTAAGTCTCCTATTATTGACGACAGCACAGTAGTGAATGTCGTCTTCCCCTTATTAAAATGCACACCTATTGCTCGCTCCTGGCAACGATGTTTCTTTTTTTAATCAAATTACTAATACGTAATTGCGTTTCATGACGTAGTTTAAAGCAAGATATTTTTAAATGAGTGGTAAAGGATTCTGTGGGTGCTGTTCTTCGTATGAAGTAGTTCATATTATATGTTATGTGATCTCAATCTCATTTTAAAATTTTCTTATTGTAAATGCATTTTAAGTTCTATAGACTAAAAAAAAATGGATTGCGGCCTGGGTTTCCTACTTCAATATTATTAGTATCTTTGTTTTGGGCCTTCCCTCTACGTTTGTACCATGAATTTGGAATCACCCTGTATACAAGTCTTACACTACTTGACGAAAAAGCGGAATTTTGGAGATTTCATGAAAATTTTAAATTTCGTCAGAAAGTTCGCCATTAACGATTACAAATCCCATATTTAACAATTTATTTTGGATTGCGTATGGAAAATTAACAGATAGTTCTTTTATTATTACATATTTCTTGATAACTAGATTCGTATACTTTGTTATTGGATAAAACTTGATAATTAAGGCTTAAAAAATCTGCCTACTAAGAAGGAACCGTGGCAATACTTCCGCTATGACGTGATGTTAACGGAATGAAAAAGTAAACTGATTTATCCTGTTAAAGAAGGCATTAGCGCTGTCGAGTTCTAAATCACGTCTTTTCAATAAAAGCCATTCCGCGACTCCCTTTTAATATTTTACCTAAACAGCATTTGTCATTCTATATAATGCATAGCTATTCATACAATTTGTAAAGAAAATATGTGCCACCAGATGTTAAGTAGTTAAGACCGCTGAATTCTGGTAGTTCGACCTGGGTTCGATTCTGGGTTCTATCCCAGGTCGAGCTCTGGCGGCGTCTAAATGAGTTTTTCTTCCAGGTGTTGCGCCAAATCTTTTTGGGTGATGGTAGGACTGGCTTCTCTGTTGATTGTCATATTGCAAGGAACTACATTTATATGTCCTATAATTAAACGTTCGTTACTCCTACCACTCACTGCAGAAATCTGAAGCGCTTTAAAACGGGGCTTCTCAATATTTTCAACTTCCGCTATGCGAGACGACCACTAATTTGTTTCCTGTTTCCTTGCGGTCTTAGCTTCCATGCCTTGGTGGGATCTTCAGTTCCTTCGTGCGTAGCCTTCACCACCGCACTTCCAGCACTTTAGAGCCAGTTTTTTGTCACTCCTATTCCACGTCAAGGCATCGACTTGCGCGGTTAAATCCATGGGGGTAACAATAATTTTCTTTCGCCATGGTTAAATCGTCTAGCTGAGTAGTCACTTTATCCGCTAACTTCTGGACTTGAGCAACACTGATTGGGTGGCGATCCGTATGAGGAACTTCTTGGGCTGCCTCGAGTTTCATGGCTTACACTAAAGCGCTTTTTAGAGCCTTGAAATACGCCATTCGCAGAACTCTCTGTATTTCAGGATCCTGCATGGCATCGATGAAGTACCACAGGGACATGGTTTCGCTTGTTTCTTGTGGGCATTCCGAAACAGCGAGATGAGACAGCCTTTCAGTATCCGTAGCGAGCTCCTGAAGTGTTTCCGTGTGCTTTTGTTGGCAAGATTTTAACTGAAGCTTCAGATTTTTTAAACACTTATCGCCAAAGCGCAGCTCCAATGCACTGGATATAACTTCAAAATCTAGCCTCTAGTTTTCGGGCAGAGTTTGAAGGATGTCAGCTGCGTCTGCTATCAGAAAGGTGACGAGATGGCAGGCTTTAACTTCGGTATCCTATCCTTTTGGAGTTGCCACTACAGAGAACTGAGTCTTGTACACTTGCCAGAAGATCTTTCCATCATATGTGGATAGATTTAGAGAGGATCGGGACGGCATACGTACAAATTTAAAGGCGTCCGAATAGTGACCAGAAGCTGTCACGAAGAAGCTGTCAAATTCCTTAGCGACAGCAGCAGAAACTCTGTCATCGATTTGTTGTTTCACAGCAGAAACTCTTTCTGCAATCTGTTGTTTGAGAGCAGAAATTCTTGAAGAAACTTCAGTTTCTCCAACTTTATTTTCAATCGTGTCTATTCTGCCCTCCATAGCCTCGAATTTCTTTTCTATTATCAAGGTTATTTCTCTTTTCATTTCCTCTTGAACTGCTTCAATATTTTCTTGAAAGGATTTGACAGCCGTTTCAATCTTTTCTTGAACAGCTTTTATCTCTTCCTTAACAGATTCTTGGTCCGCTTTCATCTCTTCTTTGAACGCAGCAAAGGCTAACTGGAGTTGTCTTAGCTGTTTCTCCATCGCTCTTGTCATCAACACTCAACCCCACTCCTGATACCAAAACTTGTTGCGTGCATACACGTTTGTACTCGATTGAATGCTCACAAAACCGCTGATAGTTTAATAAAATTTAATTTCATAAAAGAAACACTTTAGAGAGCCCAATCAGTAATTACCACTTTCAGCTATTAAGAAGTTAAACAAAAGGCATTGCAAGGCGCATGTAAAAAGCGAAGCTCGCACTGAGATCTAACTCTGAACTAAAAACTGAGAACTGATGCTCTCTCCTGTCTTATATAGTTTTCCCCCGGCAACCGGGAAATTCTTTAAATTACTGCCGCGAAAGAAAGGGGAGGACAGTTTTCGTTCTACTGGACCGATTGACGAAATTCCAATTGCGTCTCGAAAGCTCGACTTAGGATATATATTAGATTTATACACAACATTGTTCTAATATAGGTATTTTGAAACAAAATCGGACTTTTTCTGAAATGACATGCCAGTTTTCTTCCATGTTTCGAATCCACGACTCAGACTATGCTCAAATATTAAATTTTGTAAAATTTGTTGAGCAATTTACTTAGAAATTCAAAAATTTATCTTGGCGAAATTTTCAGCTTGGGCCAAGTATAATTTACTTGGCGAACTTCTTAATTTATAGCAATCTATTTTCCTTTCCTTTTTTTCACTGTAGACGAGCGGAAAAAATGTCATCGTTCATTACTTTCAAATAATTTTAACAAAGTACGTAAACCACAGTTGGCGTGATTAAAAAAAATAACACTTCTAAAAAATATGCTAAATTTCAAAACGCGCCAATATTTAAATTCACGCATATTTTAGAAAATTTTGAATAAAAAACACTAATTTTTTGCAGGTGTGCCTAGAAATACATTTACTTTAAGATGGCGTTGAAAATTTGATAGGTTTATAATGGAAAAACAGTTTCGAAAAACTTATAAAAAATATTTAAAAATACAAATTTTAAAAGAAAATCATAAAAAATATGGCAATCGTATTTGGATTAAGCCTAAATTTCGAATTCTGGAAGAAGGAATCAAGTAAGTAAGTTTAATAAAAAAGAGTTATATTAATAAATATATATCAAATTCAATTAACATTGAGGAGCTGAAATTTTGAAAGTTAATTTTTTAAAAAGTACTTGTCCGATTTTTACAAAACTTGGCAGTTTGGCATAATTTGAGTCGCAGAATCGAAATATGGAAAAAGATTAGCATGTCATTCCAGAAAACGTCCGATTTTGTGTCAAAATACTTATATTAGAACAGTGTTTAATGTAACATAAATTTAATGCATATCCTAAGTCGCGCTTTCAAGATATGAAACACGCAAGTTGAATTTCGTCAATCGGCTCAGTAGAACGGGAGATATAGTTTTTTTTTGGGGGGGGGGCAGCGTACATACGTTTATAGTTACATATAAGGGCCGGATATAGTCACAGTTAAATATAGGGATCATGTACAGTTATTCAATTAAAGTAACAATTACATTTATACATGAATTGGACCAAAATGTCGCCAAGTTCAGCGATTCTTCGCCAAATTTTGGGCCAAAAATTAGTCGCCCAAACTCTCGCCGATTTAGCGAAATAACCATTTGCCTCAAGGTTAAATAGATTTGTCCCTGTAGTCTTATTTTTCCGGCAGAGCTTCGCTTTTTCAAGCACTTCAAGTTACGTTATACAAAAGATACTACCGTTTTCACACATAATTTCGCTAAAATTATTTACATATATATAAAATTCGTAACAGTAATTCATTTTTACTTAATCACTTATTTACTTTATATGCAAAACAGGTACGAGTAAACATTTATTAATTTGGATATTTCGATGGATTCGCACATCTTATACTGCAAAGGAACTACTTTGCCAGCTGGTACCAACGGAAACATTTAGAATTAAGGTATCCAAACACGCTGAAAAGATCATTTTAGCCCAAAAAATGCCAATCTTCTCTTATTGAGTCATTGGACAGATTGTTTATTTAGCTTTCCAAAACAGGTTTGCTTTTGTTTCCCCGTTAATTAGAAACTGATGTATTAGGGATTTCATAAAGACGCGAAAACCGGAAGTGGGTATTTCAATCACCGAAAATCCGCATTCAAAGAGCAGAAAAGTATCAAAAATAAACACAAACAGCTTTTTTTAACCTTGAAATATGATTTAAAAGCCTTTTAAAGAGATGACATTAAAAGAATCTTGTCTGTAACCTCTGTGGCAGCATGAAATTACTTCAAATAAAATGCAATATTGTTATTATTTACACGTGGAAAACGTATGTTTCAAGTTAGCATATATGTTTGATTCGAGACATTATATTTTGCACTTAGATTTATCTTATTCTTTGATTATTTTTAATAACACTAAAAGTTTTGTGATGGATGATTAAAAAAAAATCGAAGCCCTGCTTGTAAACGTAAATGTGTACGGAACAAATTTATGAAACGGGTTACGAAGGAAATCGAAAATTATGCTAATAAAGCAGTTCCTATATCGAGTGAACTAAAACTAAAAAATTGCTCATCAGCAGAAGTTGTTTTTGAAAATGATTTTTTGTGAAAGATATTTATGGTTAAACTGTATCATCAAGTATGAATGCATAATTGCCATATACAGAAGTACAGGAATAGTGTGCATAGCTTACAAGGAATGCAAAGTGCAGTAAATGTTCCATTTTTTAAAACCTGCTCTAACATGCATGGCCAGCGCCCAGTCGAACCAGACAGCGGTGTAAATATCAACGAGCTGCGCTAGTGGGAAGAATGTACATAGACAAATTCAAAGGACTACCAAAAAATGTTATTAATTCTTAAGCCTGTAATATATGAAATTATGTGTGCAGAAGCTTTTATAAAACTGCTTACACGGAAAGACGCAAAATGCAAACAAAAGTTTTAATGGCATTTTGTGGAAATTTATACCGATGGATTTATTTGCAGAATTACAGACTCTTAAACTGAAGGCATACATGGTGTCACACAGTTTAACTCAGGGTTCCGTTTCTCGTTAGATATTATAAACTGTATAGGCATACATCATGCTGAATATGCAATCGAGGGCTTAAGAAAACTCGACATGGAGCGAATAAATGAATCGAAATGTCACTCACTACCCATAGTAAAAATTTCCAGAAAAAAACTAATAAGCTGATTATAAAAAGAAAAACAGATAAGGCTGAGCAAAAGGAAGGTGTAACCTATAGTTATGGGAAGTTTTAAGATATCTGAGTGTAGATTTAATACTACAAATATAGCATTTTAAACTTTAAACGCATTTTTCTCAAAACTTGCTTACTTGGTGCAAGATAAATCAAATTATTATTTTATTTTTATGAAACATTGTATACATCTAGAGAATGACATGCCAAAATATTTATATTCTAAATGTTTTTGAAACTGTGACCTGTTAAGCTGAAAAAGTTTTGTTTCCTAATCAATCCTCAAAATTATAAGTCATTCTTTAGATAAAAGCATTTAATTTATTACTGTATGACCTTTTTTATATTACCTTTTTTATATCATGCTTAATCCATTCTGGAATTTATTCGAGGAAATAAGTGTTTAAGATTTACTTCGTAATTTTTAATGTAGATATTTTGTGTTTTTATGTATTTTTGCCTTTTTGCGAAGTGAGAACTGAATTAATTGAATGAGAAATACTGTAAAATATAAAAAATATGATGGCTTTGTTCTACCCGAACATGCAACCTTTAATTAACTTTCCGCAATTTCAGGATCTTCCCCCTTGACCAGTACTTTCGAGAACACGCTGGCATGTTATATAACCACTAATATAAATACCAAGGTACCCGCCATTTTTTAGTCAGACTGCTTTCTTCCATCGCTGCTAAACGACCTGCTGCTGAATTTCGTAGCGTTCTTTTCCATTGTTAGAAGAGTTATGACGTCAAAAGCAACATCAAAATTTAATCTTATTTCTATTAAATCATTATTGGATATGTAATTTTGAGAGTTTTAACTAAGAGAAAAATGATCTGCCATTTTAATTGAACAAAGATGTGCAATTAGAAGCCAAATCTTTCTGTGTCATCTCTCTGCTGCTTTCTATTCCACAATGGCAACACCTGGACTCTGATGTGACCTGATTGCCCAGCTTTGTCATTCCTGTGCCCATCTTCAAGAATATCACATATATATACTTTTGCTGCGGCCGATTACAACTAAAAAAGGGGGTGCACATCTACATGTTATAACAGTCCTATAAACAAAATTTCAAAGTTCTGAGGCTACTAATTTCTGAGTTATGCGAGATACATACATACGTACGTACGTACAGACACTATAAAAAATTTTCTTCTGAATCCATTTTAAATCAGTTTTATAATTCATTTGGGAAAATAGAGTCCTTTATTCTGTCCTTACGTACAGATGTCACGCAAAACATCGTTAAATTAAATTCGATAGCGGTCAAAATGGATAGTTTCGTTGAAATAAATTTTCGTTGAATAACCCGGAATTTTTCGTGATTACAATACTTCCTTTATTTTCTTCGTACAAGGAAGTAAAAAATGTTCCGAACGTATTCGGATACCTTAAGATTATTTCGTATACATGGACTATCTGCTTAAGGAAAATAAGGCCTTTGTTAAGAAACTTTAAAACGCAAACGGCTGGCCCTCTCGTTACACATGAGAGAAACCACGCAAACTTCCATATAGTTACCCCGTCGCTGTGATATGAGCCTGTGTCAAACTATTCGTATGCAGCTTACTGCTTGGTCGCTGGTACGAAGGTGGAGATTTATTAAATTACAATACAAAGAATAGATTGAATTTACCCCCTGGAAATGGAAAAATACATTATTCCTCACAGATGGGCCCAGCAGCAGCCGAGTGGTAAAAGTCGCTGAACATTGGTAGTTCGATTTTGGTTCAATTCAATTCGACCTGGGTCCTTGGAGCCAGCTCGAAGGATGGCTGCGAGGACGTTTTCGTGATTTTTTCCGTGTGTAACGTAAATACAAAGCAGTTTCTCTTAAGAAATCTTCCAGAAAGGCGTTCCTTCCTTTAAGGCAGATAGCCCTCGAGTGCTTTGCCATAATTAAATTGAAACAAACCTTACAGATGTATCTATCCACATACACTGTTTTTACTTCGTACCAATTTACTTGTCATATTGATACGTGATATAAATATGCACGGCTCAAAATGGGAATTTTCCTCTTCTATGACAAAATTTGAGTGAGTTAAGAATGCAAAATACTAGGTGACCAAACAAATTTAGACATTGCCTTGTGTATTAAATTTTAGTTAGTGTCAACAACCCGAAGAACCTTGATACTGGTGAAACAATGTTGAGTAAGAACTAAAAGTTCAGAGAAAAAAATTCTTATCTGGCAAATGATGTAGACTGGAAGACTAGTATTTTTGACTTCTGCGATGCGTAGGAAGTGTGATCGATGGACAGGGATAGACTCATCTTTGGACGGCTGGATGGAAACAGGACTGCAGTAATTTAATCTGGAACACAGGAACCTGTAACTTCAAAGAGATGAGGGAAGCCAGTTGGAGATGGCCGTCATCTTGACGTTAGCAGAAGAGTAGGGCCTCAACAGGAGCAGTTTCCTTTCAGATTCATCAGGAAAATTTTCTTTTCTTTTACTTCATTTTTTTTCTTAAACTGATGGGGGCAGACAGAGCCTGAAGGATATCAGAATCAGTGGCGTAGCTAGGGTGGGGCAAGAGGGGACATCTGTCCCCGGGCGCAGCATCCAGGGGACGCCAAATTGATGTTACGCAATTTTTAATGAAATATTTTCCATTCTTGAAACACAGAAAGGGGCGCAAATTCTTCGGTTGTCCTCGAGCGCTGGAAACCCTAGCTACGCCACTGATCAGAATTTTAAAAATGAAATTTCGTCAATGAATTGGAGTTTTCTCGATTGAAGAATATTTTTCTTTTTTTTAAGATCCATTATTTTAAGACTTAGTAGCCAATCAGTCGGAAGCAGGAGAAAGGAGCCATAAGCCCCCAGCTACGAAGCAATCTCATAGAAGCTGCCCCACAGAAACAACGTGCTCAAGGCACGAGAGAAAAAAAACGTCAAGTTAGCCGAGAAAAAAGAGCGAAGAGTATTTAAGCGAGCATTGCAGTGAAGCGCGCAAATGAATAAAAGCTTTTGCATATGAATGAATAAATAACTGTATTATACCTGTGTAGCTGATTTAGGGTGACGCAGGTTACACCATGGAAAGGCCTGCTATTCTGCACCCCATCCCCCAATAAAAATCTTGGCGATATGATTTTTTACGAAATAATGACATAAAAATTTACAGTTCCTACATATATATATATATATATATATATATAATGTTTATATAAGCATCTGTAATGTTACTTTAATATAAACAACTGTAAGGTTTGGCTAGCACATGAACTTTGTTTTGTGCGGCTTCGCTTTCGTGCTACAGTATGCACATCGTCTGCCCGTACCCTTCTCCGGCATTTGTTCAACGTTGTCGTATCATTTATCGGCGGAAAACTTTACTTCAAAACCGTGGGTATCTTCAGGGCTTTGTCTCTTCAACGTTTCTGACTGCTTCATGGCACAGAGGAAATATAGCAAATTCAGACGAAATTCTTTTGATGTTTTTATTTCGTCTCCAGTTAGCATTTTATGTAGTAAAATTAACAGCTCCATCTAGAAAATTGAAAAATATGCGATGCCACCAGTTCATTCCATTGAACAGGAAAAAAAACAGAAAAAGTGAACACAAATGTTTTCTCTCGTCATCGTGTTCGGTTGTGTAAGAGCTGGTGCTAATTTTATACAAATATTCTTCGTATGTTTCCTGTACAAATAATTAAAAATAATATAGAATAAATACTTTAGAATAGTAAATAGTTTAGAATACAGCCAATGACATAACTTAGAAATTTTCTCTGAAGCAATCTTTTTCCTATTATAAAAAAAATATACAAAATTTCTTTTTAATACAAGTATTTTAAATAACGCGTCTCAACTGAAAATCATAACGCTTTGTGTGATGATGCCATCTGTAACTGAAAAGAGAAGTTAAAAGTAAATAGTAATCATATTTTCATCCATTTATAACTGAATTTAACGGTTTGAGAAGCTAGCCAAGCTGGTTGTTCCCTGTACGGGAACATTGAGCAACAACCCAAGCAGCACCGGAACGTTCCGAAAACGTTCAGAAACCGCGTCGATCTGTTCTATAACGGTGTTTGGAGTATAGGTACAACATCAACAGTTGCAAATTTTGAAATTATATATCCCGGTCAATTTTTGTCGAACGGCAGTCAATTCTTCTATTTTACTTTTTCATAAAAAGTATAAAACTTTCCCACATACAAGTACAGGATTCGAGAGATGGCATTTATAGTTATATTTCGTTACTTGTCGAAATTTAAATTTTTTAAAAATTTTGGCATTGCCAAAACATGAATAATTTCGCCATTTAAGACACTCCTTTAATTGGAAGTATGTGACAACGGCCAATGATTGCGAAAATAAAGGCCGAGTAAGAAGGTGTATATACATATACATTGCTCAAAACAATTAGATTATATTCCGCGTTCCATATGAAATAACCGTATAATAGATAACTTTTTTAACAAAAATGAAATAGACGAAATTAGAAAGGAAAATTATAACGTTTCCAAAGTTGGGAATATGCAAATTTTGTCTGTGACGTCGAAAACTACGCGTTTTAGATAAGCGATGAAAAGCGACCTTCAGCCAAAGAATATGTACTGTTAAGAAGGAAAACTTCGCAGAAGCAGAAGTGGCTCCCTTCCAACGAAAAGGGAAACAACCGCGCATGCGTGAAATATCTGTCGCCAAAAAGCGCCAAACCTCGAAGCTGAATGTTGAAGTTGGTTTGGACAGGTTCGACCGTTACGTTTAGCAAGAGTTTAAACAAAAAATAGGTTCTTTGGTTTCAAGTAGCGATATGGACAATGGAAGTTCAACAGCCAGTGAAAGTGAAACTTCACCTAATATTTCATCATTTTCGAGTTTAAATTATCGCGACAAGTCAAAGAACGATTCATCTTAAGCCGTGTTCCTCAATTTCCTATACACGTCGTGGAGGGGGAAAATGTCGGCTAGGTACCAAAGAACCGGCACATCACAGAGGGGAAATTCTCGCCAACAGATTCCGTCGCCAAATCGCTTGGCGAATGTTCCCTTTTCTTTGTAGCGGCGTTGCAGACAAAGTGGTTTACATTACGTCCATGAAGCCTTTCCTTCTTTACATAGAGGTTCTTTGCTTCAGCATTCCTTCTGTAGGAGGAGGTTAAAAAAAACAATGACATGCGTTTAATGTTTTGTAACAATGAATACGATGTCTCAGCAAGATGACTTAAATGAATCCGTAAACTTGAGGGACATCGGTCCTTTAGAGGCAGGTCAAACGGAATTCGTTGTAGGAGATGCGTTATGAGTTCCTCAAAGTGTCATTTCCAGGCTATGGAATGAGTTTTTGGAAACTGGAAATGTTCGCCGAAGATCGGGACAAGGTCGTAGGCCTGTCACAACACAAAATGCAGGATCGGTATTTGACACTAACGACCAGAACAAACCGCAGAATGAACGCCACTTTCTTGCAACAGCACTTTCAGACGGCTATTAACAGCAGAGTTTCGGCTCAAACTGTTCGATCGCAGACCTATGGTTTCTGTTTCGTTGACATAAGACCACTGTGCTGCCCGCAGAAGGTGGGGACACGATGATTGGAGCAACGTGCTTTTAACGTATGAGTTCAGCTTTAGTGCAGAACCTGACAATAGGCGGATTCTCATCTGGAAAGACTTGGTACATGGTGTACTCCTGCATTTGTGCATAAAAACATCTAGTTAGAGGGAAGCGGAGTGATGGTCTGGGGCGATATCTCTATTAGTGTTTTCATGGACCTGCACATAATCAGGAATAGAGCACTAACGGCTCAGTGTTATAGAGATGAGATCCTCAGATCTATTGCTCTCCTTTCCGATGCAGCATTCGGGGAGGAATTCATTCTTATGGATGATAATGCCAGGCCACTTCGGCTCAGCTAGTGCACAATTTCCTTTTCGACGAAAGAATGCTTCGAATGGACTGGCCAGCATGTTCTCCAGGTATGAACATATTTGGGACATTCTAGGGAAAAGGATTGTCAGTCCCTTATCACTTCCAAAGACAATTCAGCAGTCTGAAAGCTCTGTTCTACAGGAGTGGGTGAGAATAGTCTAGTCCCTCATTGATTCCATGCCTTTTAGGTGTGCGATATTACTTTCGCTCAGGGTAAACCATACCAATTATTGCATTAAATTTTTCGGTTTGTTGCTATAATATGCACAAATTGCGCCTTTCTTTGTTTACCGACAAACATCGCCAATAAAATTAAATTATTCCTTTTTCGTTACTTCTTTTTGTTTTCTCATATCTTACAACTCCTACACATCATATATCAATAACGAAAACACTTCCTCTTCCGCAGTTTATATCATCTACTTATTGTTTTGAGCAGTGTATACTACGTTTGGTTTTCTGCCGATTGCAAGAATAAAGGGCACAATACTAAATGTTATAGGAGCACTATACAGAAAATTTCAAACAAATTTTTAAACAAAATTTTAATGAGACGGCTTTTCAACAATGTTTCGCGTTCCAATATTTTCATAAGCTTTCAAGATACAAATTACTTGACAGTCACTATATTAAGCAACATTATGCAGAAATTAATGCACACATTAGAAACTGATCCACTACAGTTAAAAATCTAAGCTAAATCCGCATTAACAAGACTCGTTTAACATTTTGCTTTTAGTAAAGACTTAGTTTCCTGACTAACCACGTAAGCAATACTGAAGAATCAGTTTCCTGAAAAGCCGTTAAGCAGGGGAACAAAATTTGATGTTATTCAATGAAAGTGATTCTAATTTACACAGTCACCAAACCATAAACATTTGGAGACCAAACCGATAGTTTGCAGAAACGTGTGGTTTGTAGTTTAGGGTTTACTAAATAAACCAGTTCACTATACAGTTTAGTGAAATTGATCTCCTCAGTCTATTAAATCGAAATAGAATTTGAATAAGAATGTTATAATGATTCGTTTCAAATCGAAAGAAAGAATATTATTTAATATTACAGTATTCAAATAAGGCTGAACAGAAGCAGATTACCGATCAAAGATCTCATGTTTGATGAAAAGTACATCTTGAAACGGAATCTAACAGACTTATACTTCCCTACTCCTACCATAATCTAAGATGATTTCTGGCTTGACAGATTAGAATTAAGGTTGACCTCATTCCACAAAGTTTTGCAGTTCAATTTTTGAAGTTAACAAAAGTATTGTAATATCGGGATGATTAAAAAGATTAATTATACTTGACAATTTCATGCAATGATGAGCGAAGAAAGCTAACTCTTCTGCAAAATTTCACGCTGTGTGAAATGAAAGAGTAAAAAGTAGAAACATTATTCACTTTTAAATTATCATTTGTATTAAAAAAAATCGCCGTTCCCTTGAGTTAAAATAAAAAACTGAAAATGCATTATCATTTCAAATCCTTGATATTGCATGACTAATGAAAGAAACTTCCAAGTTCATAAACGTATTAACGTGGATTTCGCCCTACACATCTACAGCTGCAGCTAGGAATTGCAATACCGGGATTACCGAATGCCGGTATTTTGAGCCATTTGTACAATTTTGTAATACTGATATTCACAAGTTTAAATATCTTTTTTTGGTATTTATTAGAATTTTTTTAAATTGTCTCTACTATATGTTCAGGGGTCACCAACATAGCAATATAGTATACGTTTTTGTTTTTATGTCTTCCTAACGGGCGAAATTAATTAGACTGTGAATACAAAGTTGCATCGTACAGTCTAGAGAAGTGAATCATCCAAACAGGCCGGCCAAAACTGTCTTGTCCTATTACAGCTCAGAGTGATACCGCACACGCGCAGAATTCGTAGTCTGATATTCATATCTGTGAAATCAAGGTTGTAGTTGTGAAGAAAGTGTGTAATATTTCGAAAAATTTCGATATTTTTTAAATTGGTGAATTTTTTATTCACACTGTATTTGCATATCATAGTTTAGGGTTCAAAATATTTTTCAGATTTATTATACAGGGTTGCCACTCAAACAGGAGAATGAAATTCCCTGACTTTTCCAGATTTTCCAGGCGTGTTTTAAGAAAATTCCAGTCTATCTGCGCAATGCACTTTGGCTGTGCTAAGAGGTAAATTAATTATGGTACTAATTGAAAACACAAAATTTGCAATTACATGTGACTTATATATTATCCCCAAAGAAATCACTATTATAACTATAATAGGAGTTGTTTACTCCACTCGAGAATTGAGATCAGAATCTGCTCAATGTGGATAAAAAATGTCTTCCCCCCGCCGACATTTTGCAGCTAAACGAAAGAAAGAAATCTATTTAATGATATTTTAAAATAAATTCAGGTATTTTATATTTATTTAGCTGAATACACAAGCAAAACATATGTGCATTGAATTTTCTGATGTTATGTCATCATACTGCTAGAATTAGTTTCAGGATTATGCCAGAGAAAATTTCCTGAAATTTGAAAGCATTATTTACTAGTATTAAATAAATTTAGGGAGAAGAAGCAACATTAAATTACATCAATAACATTAAAATAATTAAAAAACTGAATTACAATAATCAACGATATTTTGGCGAATATAGTTATATTAAATGGTTATCCTAGATGACTAATTACTACTTTTCTTATTTTACTGCAAAATGACAAATAAGGCATTTATTAAAAAGAGGGGGGAAAATGCTTAAAAGATTTTGCGGTAAAATCCTAGTATATACTTTACGACCCGGCACGATTTTGAAAATTGCCGCCAACACCGAAATGGCCCGTTTACTGCTCATCATAATGTCGCCAAACACCGTGAGTACCGTACGCAGAAGCTATTCTCCATGGTATCACTATACTAGGTTTAAACAGATTTTGTTTTATGCAAGAATACGTATTTTCTTTAGTTCAACATGCACTGCACATGCGCGTCTTTCGATAATAGATGCAAAAGTTGGCTCTTTGCCAGCTGCCCGAGTGGCGTAATGGCAAACCGCACATTGAATTGATCAATGTTAACGAATTTCGCTTACTGCGCATGCTCAATAGTGCACCGTTGGCGTGGGAGAAAATACTGGCGAATAAAAATAAACAACCCTACACAAGCGTGCTCGTCATGTATGCCTTAGCGACTCGACACCTTTTTGTGCTTGTTGCACTTGCTTCTGTTTCATTTCATTTTGGTTTATTTTGTTCATAAACATTATATTTAATATCAGTTATTTGTAATAATTTCTTTTATTTTAATTCAGTAATTTAAACTGGGTATATTCTTAAGTTGTTAAAGTATTTATGAATGGAACGCATGGTAAATAATCGATTTCTTTCATTCCTCAGAAGTACAATGAATAAACAACATCATGTAATGTTTCCTGTTTTGTAATCCCTCTTAAACGAAAATTTGGGGAGTTTGCAATCGATATTTGCACCTAAGGAATGAAGCAACGTACAACCTAACAAGTTTTAAAACCCCGAACTGTTTACGTCCAGATAACAGAACATCAACCATATACCATATTTACCTTCTTTTAAAATTACGCCAAAGTCATAATTGCGCCAAACTGTCTTCTGGGCGTGCGCAATTCGTTTAACATTGTTCAACTGAATGTACGGTCTGCCATTACGCGCCCGCGAGTGACGCTAATGAGCGCCAAGAAAGTGATCGCTTGCAACGTTGGCGCAAAACTCACTTTTTTGGGGTATCGCTGTACGAAATTCCCCGACTTTTCCAGATTTAGACTAAAATATTTGAATTCCCTGACTTTTTTGGTCAATTTTCGAATTCCCTGACTTTTTCCGGTTTTCCAGGTAGCATGGCAACCCTGATTATATACTCACAATTAATAAACCCATAATAATGAATAACTTTAAAGAACATAAAAAATCTGTTGATAATACTTCGGCTTGGTTTCATTATTTATATGATGAAAAGAATATAGTGGCACAATGTAAAAAATGTTCAAGAGTTATTAAAGTGAATGGAGGAAGTACAAGCGACTCCATACACATTTAAAAACGAAACATGATACAGATTTGTTAAAGATGAAAGAATCTAATTACGATGAAGATAAAAATTTAAGCACAGTTTCTAAGTCCAAGCCATCAGAGATTTTAGATTATTTTGAAAAACAAAAAAAGATAATTTGGATGAAATTATAAGTAAAATAACAGCATTAGATGGTTTGCCATTTCGAGTGTTTTCCGCTTCTACTGAATTAAGAAAATCACTATCCGCGAGAGGTTTTAAAAAACTACCAACATTGACTAACACTATAAGGAGAACTGTTATAAATTAGAGTGACGGTGTTCGCAATTCTTTGAAACACGAGTTAATACAATTTAAAGTAAATGGTTAAAAATTTAGTCTTACATTTGATGAATGGACAAGTGTAAGAAATAGACACTATATGAATGTTCATTCAGAAAAAAAAAATTTTTGGAATATAGAACTTACACATGTCTCGGGAAGTATGCCAGCCGGAAAATGTGTGGAAGTGCTTAAATCTAAATAGGGAAACATGGATTATCCCTGAAAGAAGATATTGTATCCATAGCGACTGATGGAGCAATGGTTATGAAAAGAGTTGGAAAGTTGATTAGTGCAAATCAGCAATTGTGCTATGCTCATGGAATTCAATCAAGAGTAATAGATGTATTATACCAAAAAAATAAAGAACAGAAGAACCCAAATACTGTGGATAAAAAAACTTCTGATTCCGACTTTAAAGAGTGTGAGAGTGACAGTGATACTGACAATGAAATTATTGAAGAAGATATTGTTAATGATGATGAAATATTAACTCATCAAGAATTGCTTCCTACAATTAATAAAGTTCGAAAACTGTTAAGATACTTAAACGTTCCCCTACAAAAAAATGCCTTATTACAAAAATATATACTAACTGAAAATAAAACCGAACATATGTTAATATTAGATTCTAAAACACGTTGAAACAGTTTACTCCTAATGATAGAACGATTTTTGAAACCGAAAAATCCAATCAAAAAAGCTATAATTGACTTAAATCTGCAAATTACTTTTTCTGATAATATGAATTCGACTTAATATCCAGAACTGTATCAGCTCTACTTCCAATAAAACTGACTGTCAAGGCATTGTGTCAGAGAGATTCTAATTTATTAACAGCTAATGCAACAATAAATTTCATGTTGTAGTCACTGAAAGAATAGCACACATCCCTATCTGAAGAGTTATATATTACATTGAAAAATCGCTCAGAAGAAAGGCATACCAAAATAGAAAATGTCTTCCGGTATTTACATAATTATAGCGATTTTAAAAATGAAAAAGAAAAAAAGAGACTATCCAAATCAAATTTGATCAAGTTTATAGTAAATTTTCTTAAAATTTTTACCCACAAACCTATCCACAATTCGGTACAATTATCGAAGATGATGATGACACTAATGTCGATATCGATAGTGAAAAGGAATTGTCACTTGAACAAAAATTAGAATTTGATAACTAAAAAAACTTCAGTAGAATGGGAGTTATACCAATGAGGGATAACTAAAAAATTTCAACAAACCAAAGCACAATACAGAAATCAGTTATATCCAAAGCCATCCGATGAGAAATCGATTTATTTGAAAATGAAAGATTTAGAGGTAAATACTTGAAAAAAACAGCAACATCACTATCCGATTTCATGCTGCAGTCACTGAAAGAACAGCACACATCACTATCCGAAAAATTATATATTACATTGAAAAATCGCATAGAAAAAAGGCCTACCGAAATAAAAAAATGTCTTACGGTATTTACATAATTATAATGATTTTAAAAATGAAAAAGAAAAGCAATTAACCAAATCAAATTTGATCAAGTTTATAGGAAATTTTCTTAATACCCACAAACCTATCCACATTCAGAAGAATTCGGCACAGTTATCAAAAATGATGATGACACTAATGTCAAAATCGCTAGTGAAAAGGAATTGTCTCTTGAACAAAAATTAGAATTAGCAATAACTAAAAAATTTCAGCAAGCCAAAATACAATACAGAAATCAGTTATATCTAAAACCATCCGATGAGAAATCGATTTATTTGGAGATTTAGGATTTAGGGGTAAATACTTGGAAAGAGTATATCGCACATTCCCAACAGCACCACCAACTAGCATAGATGCTGAAACAGCGTTTTCGACAGCTGGTCATTTTTGCACAAAATTACATTCTAGGATTAATGACAGTACAATTGCTGCATTATGTTTCTTAAGATCACATTTCAAAAATCTATAATAGTACCACAGACTGAATAGTGATATTTTCACTTTTTGTGATTTAAATAAAGATGTTCCTTGTTTCTTTACTTTTTTGTGATTCCTTATTTACTGTTATAATTTATAAGTTACAAATGATTTTTTGTGATATTTACACTCTCTAACAAAACTGGCAAATAAAACAAACACCTGTGTTTTCTTTCTTTTTCTAAAATTCTTTCTACCAGTATTAAAACTGGTATTAAGATCTAAAAAATACCGAATACCAGTATTGAACTTTTGGTCTGAAATTGCAATCCCTAGCTGCAGCTTTACAATCATAACCATGATTTCATTTCCTTAGTTTTTAATTTATTAAAGTCATTTGTAAAGCTTTCAAACCATTTTAGGAATACAGATAACTACAATATTTTATATTATTTGAAAAGCTAAATATATTTAATTTCATCCACTTTTTGTTTAATTAGTTATGCGGTAAATTATATTCGATAAAGAGTTGCATAACTACTTGAATTTAATAGTTCTAGTTTTAATTCAATGATAAATAAATTCCATATAATAAAACAAAGAGTCTGTGTGTGTGTGTGTGTATCTCGTTCGTGTTGCGAGTAAGCTAATAGACCCAGGGCCACGAAATTTGGTACATAGGTGTATCTACACAAGAGCCAGTGCACCTCGAAGCGATTTTTTCGAAATTCGAATTAGAATTTTTTTTATTTTATGTTTTGTGACCAAATTGCGTCAGTTTGAGACATAATCGGCTACAGGAAAGCGAGATTTCACTCTATACATTCCATTTTTACATCGTCGTGAAGCGTAGACACTTAGCTATTTTACGAACTTAAAATAAATCGGTTAAATACGAATTTATTTAGAAAGGTGAGCTTAACACCTTTTCAGCGGAATTTTAAAAAAAAAACTTATTTTAAAAAATGTGCTGTTTATTTTCCTTTGATTTTTGGACACGTTGAACTTTAATCCTTTCGACTCCTTTTAAAAAAGGAATTTTGGAAAAATAATAATATTTTGTATTTTTTTTAAATTTTTTAAATGAAGCTTCCGAATACACTTCTCACATCTCAGATATTTTAAAATGTAGTTTTGGCAACAATTTTCCTTTCCTATTGTTGTTGATAGATTTTTGATGAAATGGCATCATTTCGAGTAGTTTCATTCTTAACATTTGTATCGAGGGATATTGCTTATTTCATTGTAATATTATGTTTTAATTATATATAATTTTAATTATAAAAAACTTTTGCATGATATTTTTTAATCTGTTTAAGTTCTTAATCTGCTTATACCATTTGAGTTCTTAAGATTTTGCAAAGGGAATAAGGGAAGTTGGTCAATTTATTTATTAGGATAATTAATATTTGTATTAAGGGATATTGCTTATTTCGTTGTATGCTTTTTATATGTAATGCATTTTTAACTGAATTCTTTTCCTTTGTTGTTTGTTTTGTTTTCGATAAAATTGTTCTGTGCAGAGTAAAATTCTGTGCAGTTTTCAAATTTAATGGTTGGTGTTCTCTTTAGGCATTTTTCTGGTACACTTAAAAGCCAGACGAAGGCTGGCCGCGCAGCGGCTAGTTTACTATAAATTTCATTTAATTTCAGTAATGCTCATAACAGAGAAGTTACATCCTTAATGCTAGATTATGATGGAAAATAAATCTTATTAACAAATTACATTTCTATTTAAAGATAATCTGATTTAAAAAATAATCGATTTTCTCTCGATTATTTCAACTGACTAAATTATTTGATGCACCTTAATTTCGCTAATCTGTATGAATTCAGGAGAACATGTAACATGAACCATCAAAATAAATGAAGAAAAATTCGATTCATCACGATGTACTCTTCCTTGAGTGTTGTCTTCAGAAGCTTCTTCTCTCTTGCGGCTGTAATTCAGTAGTCACCTGTGACCAGGTCTGAAGGTCTTTTTCTTTCGGGATATCTCACTGGATGGCTTAAGTGAACCAGAACTGCAAGAGAGATATTTTCGCCGGCATTGTAAAATGTTCCGCATATATACCCAAGACATATCTTCCAAAGGCACTGTTTCGCTAGTGCTGGGAGAAAAGCATTTCTCGAAAAGGTTTCTCTAACACGCAATCACTAGGTATGGCAACTCCATAAGACATAATATGCCACAGATTTAATCAGACACTTTGCTGCTAAGAGAAAGCAATATAATGATATTTTTATTGCACGATAAAAGAAACTCATTCATAAAATCATTTGAAAAAAGGTGTTTAAAGAAGAAAATTTAGTGAAATTGATACCCTAGACAAAAAGTTATGATGACTTGTTTCAGATCAAAAGAATATGTACAACCAGGCAGAAGTTCATACCTCAAACTTCTGCCTACATAAACCAAGCCAGCAGTACAGGAAAATGTCCTCAATTTTATTATCTTGCATACACTATTTTCTTGACTCTAATTAGAGATTGCGTAGTCCAGACTATGAAGAATATATTTCCGTTTTCTTCAATTATTGTTAAGAATTTTGTATACATGTGAATAATTTTAACGAAAATATATGTAAATTGTAGTATCTCTTGCATAGTGTAGCATGAAAGGCCTCAGAATTTCAAGCATCGCCGGAAGAATAGCAGTACAGGATTAGTCCATTTAACACTGAGGTGTAAATGGTTATCTTGCCAATTACCAAGCTGGTTTTGTCGCCATATTTGGCGAAATATCGTCAAATGGCATTCTGATCCGTTCCCTGTGTAACTGTAAATATACATGCTTTCTAGCAGTTTCAAGAAATCTAAGCTACTGGTAATATCTCTGGAGGTCGGGGGAAAACTACATATCAGACCAAAGAGAGAAAATCAATTTCAGTTTAGCTTGGAGTAGGGACAAGAGTTCATTGAGGGTAATTCTGTGTAACATTCTTAGGAGTTTGGAGTGGTAACTACTGATTGTGCTCTGCCATCCTGAAAAAATTGCACAAGTACTTTTGTTCAGAATGTTCGAGAACTACGAAGTATTTCTGAAAAACAAATTTCCTCAAACTTTCATCAGTTCTCTATGCATTCATTCTGTCACAAACCCATAGACATGTAAAATAATCTTTACTATTACTGTTTCTTAATCTTTATTGAACGTCACCTTATGGCTACAGGCACAACTTCGAAAACTTTTTTAGTATCATATGATAAACATTTATAGAAGTCTCTGATCAGTAGCATGTTAAGTAACTGCCCTATATATATATATTTTCATGTCTAGAATAGGAAACTTGTTATATTGCCAGATGTGCAGCATGTATAATTTTCTAAAAGCTTCGCTATTTCACATTCTCGTATAGTGGATTTTTTTGGAAAGAAGCGTTAACTCGAAATGAAAATGTGAAGTTTTGTTTCGATCATCAGTAAAAGCCAGAACCATGCCTTCGACAGAAGAGTTTTCTAAGCATGAGCTACCAAATATTCATTTCTTATTAATAAGTGACCCAGCCTTACAGAGATATTCAATGAATGATTATCCAATAAAATCCTAATTTTTAAATTCAGCGCAATGGATATGGAGAATTCTGGGAAGATAACCTGTAGATTGTCAACTCTTGTATTGGTTATTCAGAGTTCTTTTACATGAAGTAATTCAAAATCATTTACTAGAGGGGACCGGAGTAGGTAGATTTTGTAATGCAATGTGTATACCAAAATTGCACATCAAGCTAGTAAAGAGTGCCGTTGAGCATTACTGAACGCTATACAACACTGCACGAATGCAAAGTTCTCCGATATGCATTTCGGGCCTACCAGCGGCCGAGTGGTAAACTTGCTGATTACAAACAGTTCCAACCTGGGTTCAAATCCAGGCAAAATGGGCGGCTGCATAGGAGCTTTCCTGGTTTTCCCCATGTATGATATGTATACAAGCCAATTCCCCTAGAAAGTCCTCCACAAAGGCATCCCTCCCCTTACGCAGATAGCCTTGATGTGCTTTGCCATAATAAACCAAACCAAACCAAAACCGATATGCATTTCAGTTATAAGGCTATAAACTGAGCAGCTGCCCAAATGAGGTTACCAAAACTTGTTCTGCATTGATCCTTTGAGTAGCTGCTACATTCTAACAGGAGTTCAATAGATACATTATATGTTGGGGAATTCCGCTTTTGTGTAGCAGTGTAGCAATGCATATCGCACAAAATTCGATAGCAAAATGACCATTTATGCAAAAAAAAAGGCTTTTACCTTCCTCTTAACAACATCCAGTATTATCTCGAAGCATCATTTCGGCACACATTCTATTCCAAAATTTGCTTATTTCCATACTCTCCACCAGCCTTTACACTTCTGCCAGGTATTTTTGATTCACTCTGTACATGTTTCCTCTGTAGTATGATTCTATGCATTAACCTTTCCTCCCACTTCATGAATTGTAGATAAATGACTTAAATTACTTAAGCAATGAAACCTAATTTTTCATTACTTCCAAGCAACAAATATAGTATTTAAAATTCCAACCCATATTGCCAAAGCAAATGAGATATTTATCCCAATTTTCACCTTTATCATAAATTTTGTATTGGAGAATCTGTTTGAGGATTATAGCATTTTACGTAATACTAATTCGTTTGATATTCTTTAAAGAACTTTTGCTAATTTGCATACTCCATAGTGACTTTGAAATTCGAAAAATAAACTACTTAAACATACGAAAAAAAGCTAATACTTCTTACCAAAGACATGCGCATTTAAAGTGTGAAATTTGTAATTTAGTTTATAATGTAATACATGAAAACGATTTGTGACTTTTCAAAGAAGAGAAACCTGTACCATATTACCAAGAAATGCATACAAAACATATCTTAAATTACTGCTAATCTGAGTCAGAATTTTGCTTAATTCTGAAACCAATATAACCCCTCTACACCTCGTATACATCACAGATGTTATCTACCAGTAGTAAAAAATAACTGATTTTGAAAGAATGATTTAACACAGATATTCATTCTAAAACTGGATACTAATACATGTTTATGATTTCCCTAATTTTTGGAATGTTAATTTGCTATCTCTCACTTTTTTAACTGAGAAGAGCACTAATGCATTTCAAACTGTTATTTGCTCTGCAAAATATTTATTGGGTTAAATCAGTACCTGCATGAACTTTATAATATTGTTTAATAAAATTTAATTTGCACATATCAATTGCAGTGATGTGCATGAAATTTGGCGCTTGTTACTCCTGATGATATCAAGTCTACTCTTGAGCAGAAATTTATAAACTTTCCTGTAAAAAGTAACTATGCAAAAAAGTAACCAACTATTTAATTAAATTTTGTCATAAATCAGACTTCTTTCAAATACTGTTTTAAACATCTCAGGGATAGAAATTTACGTTTAGTTCAAGTTCATGCTCAGTGAAAATATTAAAACATAGCTACTTGAATGAATAAATCTAGTTGTTATATCACAATTCTTAACTACAGTAGTTCTTTAAAAATGTAAGCTATGAAAAGTCATAAGTTACAGATATTTTAAAAATCAGCAGTATTTTTTTTAAAAAAGACTGGATGAATTTTGGAATTACAAATACAATGAACAATATGAAACAGTATATTTATTTTCAAATTTTAAATGCAACAATATATGATACTGTAAGAAAAATGATATGTTGCATAAAGCAAAATAAAGAACATGAAAGGAAAGGTTCTTACTTCCAAGTAACATTATCACAGTGATCAAATGGCATGTATTTTAATAGGAACAGATCAATTACCTAAAGTAATGTGTAGAACAATGCTGATAGAAAAATTATCATTGATACACATCATTTCTCTCCACCTTCCCGAGAATATTAAAAGTATTATAGATATAGTATTTAAAGATATTATAAAAATTTGCTATTGAAAATTTGTCAAAGGTTCATATAACGGTTCCTTTCTTAATGCCCATCTATTGCGACAAAAGAAAAAGAAACCCACGATAATTGCAATAGGAATAACTATTACAGCTGCATACATAAATATTACATTGAAACTAAGATCGGAATTGCCGCGACAAGGGAATTTTTCTTTGCCATCAGAATTCTTCATACAAAATCTATATTGTTCACTACTGGTACAAGCAACAGAACAAAGTTGAGCAATTTTACAGTAATCATCACAAGTAACACTTTTCTTCCCAGCAGTTAAAAAATTAAAAAATGAATTATATAAATTCTGATCAGTTTTAAGCTTCGCATATACTTTAACAAGAGATTCTGTGGATAAATCTATAACACCATAAAAGTTTGCAAATGAGTACAGCAGTTCATACAGATTCTTCTTATCCTAAGAAAGAGAGGGGATAAAACTTTAACAATTTTATACATAACCAATAATATAATCATAGTAACATATGTAACCATAATAAGATAAGTAAAAATAATACTCATAATAAGATACCATATAAGATAATAACTACAATAAGATACGTAAAAATTATAAAACTACCCTTATGTATGCAAATTATATGAAAGAAATTATCTAAAGGACATAGTATGGTTCATGAATTAAACCATTGTAACCTTATTGTCTTTTAGCTTACTTATTCCACATAATTTATTATTAATTCCACATTATATTAACAATAATATATATTAAAACAAGCATTGATAATATAATATTATTAATCCAATGATGTGCGGTGGTTGCGGCCTGAAACCACCAATTTTCGAATATTTTTCTCCTTCTTTAAGAAATTTTTGAGTGAAAACCGATTATTAAGATTGATTACTGATCTTTTACCTCTAAATAACACAAAATGGCTGCAGAATCATACATTTTTAGGTCTTAGTATTCAAATCCAATGCCTTTTAATATTCGTTTTCAAGACAAAATAACTTCCTTTTATTAACATAAACAACTTTAAATTTCAAAAGTTATACATCGCACATCATTATTTCTATTATAAACAAAAAAAAGTAATAATTAAACTGTATATATAAAAAAACCTACGTATATTTATAGTATTTGCTTTGTGGTTTCAGGGCAGGACTATTGAGCCACTACAGCATTATGTCACAACGCTCACAATCTAGAGACTCACTGGTCGTCCCTTGGAACCACTGCTCTTCACAATGGTGTTTGCTGCTTTTCAAATAGGAATGTGTATTTTTACCCGGATACAGATAAGGGGCCACAGTTATTTTATTACTAAACAATACATGCACCTGCCCAGTGAAAAGGTGTTTCATTTCCAGAGAATTTTCTCTGAGCTCAACATGCTTATTTCCTATGCTAGTAATGCGACTTTATATTTTTTTTTGTATGGTTTAAATATAATGTAAATATACTTTACTACAGTACAAAGTCTGTAATCCGGACGTCCATAACCCAGAATGATTTATAATCCAGATCTCAAAGCCACAAACTTTTTTTTGTATGCTTTACGCATGCACATTTGATTTTTTTCCTTCCATAATAAAACACGTGGAGATTTTCGAAAACGGCCGAGATTGCATCTTGTTTTCTTCCCTCCCCCTAAGGTATGCAGTAGCAGGTGCAGTTTTTCCAAACGCATTGTATCAGTTTACTGCAGACAGCTTGTCCTAAGAGGTTTCTTATCGTTTGGATACTCATGACATTTTGTTGTTGATTCTTTTGTGGTACAGTGTGCTTTTAAACTTGAAACAGCAATAACAGTGCAGGAAAGCTTTCAACAGCAATAAAGGTGCTATAAAAATAACAGAAGTAAACAAAATCTCAGTCCTGATCATAAGGAAGCCAGAAAGGCCTGTTGGTCTGACCTTCAGAATAGTTTTATAAAGAACGGGGTCAAAGGCTAATGGAATCTTTGTTAGAAAGTACAAAGGATGTCATTCAAAATCTTCATACCTATTTTCTGCATTAATAGATGGGGAGGGGAGGAAATTGCTGTGAAACTGGAAAAGTATTTCAGGCGGTTCCGTATTTTGAGGATACAGAATAGTGAAGGGTCTGGATTTCAAAGAGATAAGCTAGGCTAAAATTATCTTTACTGATTCTAAGGCATTTCAGTTAATGTTGCAGATTGTGCTGTTCCTTAATCTTCTAATTGGATCCGGCATATTATTTTTTGCAGACTGTTACAGCAATTTTATAAAAATTAAGCTTGAACTTTCGATTATGTCAAAAAGAGTTTCCAATTCTCAGGCTGCCAAAGGATTTAGAAAGCGAAAACATGTTTCGATATCCATAAAAAAAAGTGGAATTGCTGCAAAAAAATTGATAAAGGCATATTCGTCTCAAAATTATGCGAGCAGTATGGCATTGGAAAGTCAACTTTATATGACATAAGCAAAAAGAAAAAAGGAACTTTTTGAATTTTTTGTGGATTCCGACACCCCACTTGCAATGAATAACAGAAAAAGGGTTCATTATGCTAAAAGTGACGATCATGACAAAGTGATGATTGAATGGATCAGACAGTTTCGCAGTGACGGCGTGCCATTGACGGCTCCAATGCTAATGGCTCAAGCCAGAATATTTCATGAAGAAATGAACTGAACGCACATATTCGACAGGTTGGTTAACCAAATTTAAAAATCGCCATGGTATAAGACAAAAATTTCAGGTGAAAAAGCTTCAGCTGATACTGAAGCTGCTGAAGAATTTGCAGATGAATTCATTGAACTCATTACTAGTGAACAATTATCTCCAGAACAAATTTACATGGAATGCACAAGTGCAAACTTTTCGAAATCGGAAAACATGCATGACCTCGAGCATTTAAAGGAGTAACGATTTTCCCTGTTATATATCGCGCAAATAAAAGAGCATGGATGACACAAGCGTTGATGAATGATTGGTTTGAAAATCATTTTATACCCGAGGCTCGGCGACATTTGAATTCGGTTGGTTTACCTGATGACTCAAAAATAGTCCTGACTGTTGACAACTGTTTGGGGCACACTTCACTTAAAGTTTTAGTGAAAGATAATGTATCCGTATTATTCTTCCCTCCAACTGTACGTCTATCATTCAGCCTATGGATATAGGAATAGTGCACGCGCTGAAATGCAAATATAAAGTAGCATTTTTAAAATCTATGTTAAATTTCTTGAACAATGGTAAGACTATTCAAGAATTTTTGAAATATTTTAGCATAAAATCTGCTGTGTGGAGCATCGCAAGATCGTGGGAGAATGTGTCTCCAGATACGTTAAAAAATGCTTGGCATAATTTATGGCCAGCTACCATATTTCATGGTGAGGACGATGAAAATGATAGTCGCGAATTTGAAGGTTTTCGGACATCGCAAACTAAAGGTGAAATTTTCCAGTTATTGGATTATGTAAAGAAATGTGGAGAAGCGGTAATAAATGAAGATGATATAACAGAAGTCTTTCATTGCGACAACAATGCCCCAATCATCAATCAATAAACGGATGGCGAAATCTGTAGTATGGTTCTAGATCCAGAAAATACCGCTTACGATACTGAAGAAAGTGACAGAGAGGTTATTGAAAACGAAAAAATTTCGATTGACAAGTTAGTCGGTATTCTCGACACAGCAATTACAGGACTTGAACAGTGGAACTTCCTAACTGAACAAGAAATTATGTCTGTTTATAGAATTAAAGAGAAAGTATTAGCACAAGAAACGAAGCAACTTAAACAACTTACATTGAAAGAAATGTTTAATAAAGTAAACAAATAAATATTAAGCTTTTTTTGTGTAAAATTTGATACCCTTTAGATCATAACTCTTTATTTCATATTTTTAATTGTATAATTTCGGCATGCGATCTTACCAGATTTAAATTGATGATCTATAATCCGGAATCGCCGAGGTCCCGACGAGTCCGGATTATGGACTTTGTACTGTATAATTAAAAACAGAAATCTCGTAAAAGTTTTATTTAAGTTAAAATATTTTATAAATATTTTGGACAAAATACAAATAGAAAATGAAATATCAATATCAAAGCCAAAAAGACCAAGCCACCCCATTAACATAAAAAAGCACAAATTTCATGTGCCAGACAAAAAGAGACTAAATAACGCTGGACATGTTCCAGTAAAATGCAACTCCCGGCAGTACATTTTGTAGCACAAGGTAGAAAGCTCGTAGAACAAGATACATAGGAGAAACTTGCAATTTGGGTCTAATGCATGTACTAAAAATCAAAACATGCTTTCACAAAAAAATTCTGTTCTTTGACTTAAGGGGGGGAACTGATTTTTTTTAATCCATACTTTACTGAGTTTTTTAATCCATTTATCCGGACAGCCTTATTATGTATGTTCTTATGTTTTCAATGCTATGGAAAAATCTCATAAATGTTTATTTTTTTCATTTTTTCTAATGATTTACTTTGCTTCAAAGGGTTAAACAACAATTGAGCCTTATGATAAAATATTTTGTGCTCTTCATATATAGTCTTCAGTATTTGGTCTCAATTTAATACTTTATTATTCCTGAATAATTTCTTCAAATAAATCCAATTCAAAGTCAAGGGAGAATTAATCGTATTAAATGACAATAGGAATATAATGTTAGAATTTAAACAATTGATTTAGATTTTTTTAAAATTTGTATCTAACAAGTATATTTGCAAAACAGGAAGTCTGAAACAGTGTTTGAAATTTTGATTTAACGCACAGAATGAAAAAACATTTCTGTCAATAAAACAGAAAAGAATTTTTTCACATTTAAGAGGCCAAAATGTTATACAATCTTCTATAGAAATTAATCCTCCAACTTTATTTCATGAATTCAATGTTTGTTTACAAAAATCCCCAAATAACTTATAATTTTGTGAAATCGTATTGCTTCTAACACATTTGTTAGATTTTTCAGAAAGCCGATGAATTTTCTCTTTAAAAAAAAAAAAAGGAATTTAGAGTTGATAAATTCAATGATGCTTTTCTCAACATATCTCAGTGTTGTGAAATATGCATCAGTCACACGATGCTGATGGAAGCAAAACAAGTGGTAAACTGAAAGTGCTATGTCTTACAAAGCCACACAAGGGAAGTATCAGCCCAGTTTGCAGGTTACTTTCACATTATCAGATCATGCGTTACAGTGCGGCCATACTCCTACTTAGTTCCACTGATACATTTACATGCTGATATCCCCACTTATACAATTCAGTTGCTCTCTGCAATGCACAAAGCATTTTCTCCTACGCCATATTCCAAAAAATAATCTCCATTGCTTCAAAAGAACTTTTTCCCCAGTTAAAATGAAAAAAAAAAAGAGTACAGTATGCTACTTAATTAGTGGTAATGCTACTGAATATACCCTGCAAGACTATATTATCATTGGTGTCCAATTATGCATTGTTTTTACATTTTATGTATTGTTGCTCAAACTCAGTGGTGCAATGAAAGCTACAAATTTAATATAAAATTTCGATTACTTGATTATGCACGCTACAGATTAATTTGTACAACTAATAACTCCAAATTTCCAAGCATCTAGAGACCTTAGATAATTCATGAAATCACTACTTTCTGGTAATTCTATCATTTGAAATAATAGACTGTTCCATGCTTAATTGCAAGGTGATAAATACCGCAAAGAAACATTTAATTTTTATCTCTAATAACAATGATATTAAAATTTTTATATTACTGCAGACAAAGAATAGCAAAAAACCTTATTCTATGATGCTAAAAATGTATAAAGATAACTATCACAATAACATAGAGTGGTAGTAAGAACGTGTATCTACAATTTTTATGGAAACTGCAAAACCAAAAACTACCGATCTAAAGGTACGATATTACATCTTAACATATATCACATTAACATGTTGACTGCCACATGTATTTTATGTGGTTTCCCCATAGCACCAACATGAATTTTTTATTATGCAATGTATATTATACTGAAATATTATCTACCAAAGATGAGTTCTATAATCGTGTTTAATGCATTTTTTCTGATAGCTGTCAGTGAAGACCTCCAGTGCACTTAAGACCATTTTTGAGATTTATTTTTCTTCAAGCCATTATAGTAACAATGGTATTATTAAAAAATTCATCAGTACCGACATTTACTTTAATTATCCATTTTTACTATTGCCATGGCACTATCGCCAAGTCAAGTGCTGGCCACCGGAGAGCCCTGTGGCAGTCAGCGGCACAGTATAAACTCCCAAGATTCTGAATAGTCGGGATTTCGGCAATTCTAGATTTGGTTTTTTTCCAGATATTAGATCATCAGTTTAAATCTAGTAAGATGACATGTAGAAAATATAAAATTAAAAATATGACACAGTGGTTTATCAAATAATGCAGCATTTATGACCATAAGGAAACCAAATCTTTTAAAATTGCAAAATACAGATGAAGGTTTGCTTGCATACTATCAACATCTAACGGCTCTTCATGCAGACCTGAACCAAAGATTTGAAGTCATTCTTCATTTGGATATTCTTGACTGGGTGTTGAACCCTTTTGTGCACGAACAAACTCAAATCCCATACACAAATGAATTTATACTAATACAGGAGCTGCTTATTGAAATATCCACAAATAAGGAACTTAAACCAATATTTGAACAAGAACACCACAAATTCCGATATCCTGCATTATGAGTTATTGTACAGAAGTTGTTGACTGCTTTTCCATATACCTACTTGGTAGAACACGGATTCAGTGCCGTTATGAACTTCATCAAAAAAAAAAGAGACTAAAAATCAGATCTCATGGGGATTTGTGGTTGCTACTCACAAACATTAAGCCGGACACAAATACACCATTAATATAACATCTCATCATAATATATATATACAATCATAATATACATCATAATATACACTCACGTTTGTGAAAATTGCAACACCAAGAAGGAATCGTCATAATTGAATGCAATTTAATACACAGTTGAGTGGTAGTAGTACAAATAAATGATTAAATGTTGAAAGCAAACAAACAAGAACAAGAGATCAGAATCAGTATTTTGTGTGGCCACCACGTGCCGCAATAAGTGCTGCTACACGACATGGCATGGAGTCAAACAAAGTTTGAATGTCTGACTGAGGAAGAGCATTCCATATCGTTTGTACGCGTACCCAAAGTTCGTCTGCAGACGCAACAGGACGAGGATCACGAGCAAGACGCCGACCAATGACATCCCACACATGTTCAATTGGCGACATATCCGGGGAACACGCAGGCCAAGGAAGAAGCTGTACCTGCTGCGCTGCAAAGAAGGATTTAACAATCCGAGCAGTATGAGGGCGGGCATTGTCCTGTTGAAATACAGCGCCTGGCAAGCTTTGAAGGAAGGGAACAGCTTCGGGCTGTAGAACTTCACGGATATACCGGTTGCTGTTCAGATTGCCCACAATTCGTAGCAATTGAGATCGTCTATGATATGCTATGGCGCCCCAGACCATAACTCCGGGTGTTCGTCCACTGTGGCGTTCGATAATGCACTCCGGAAGGTGGCGTTCACCGGCATAGCGTCTGACACGAATGCGGCCATCATGGTACCACAAATTAAAGCGGGATTCGTCAGAAAACACGACATGCTGCCAATCAGCACGCCAGTCTCTATGCTGATTGGCCCATTGTAGCCGCAGGCGGCGATGGTCGTGCGTTAGGGGGATCCTGTATAAAGGAGTCCGTGCGCGCAGTCCACACTGCAGCAGACGTCTACGAATTGATGAAGCACACAATGAAACACCTGTAGCTATTGACCACAGTGCTGCCAATTGTCTAGAGGAAGCTGTACGGTCCGTCCGCGCCATGCGGACCAGGTGTCTATCATCGCGAGCTGACGTCACATTTCGGGGTCCACTCCCGGATTTCCGAGTTGTCCGACACTCGTCCGTCCACTGCTTCCAAACGCGCATCACTGTGCTGCTGTTACGCTGCACACGAGAGGCTACTGCACGATACGACAATCCAGCTTCACGAAGGCCGATGATTCTCCCTCGTTCAAACTCTGTAAGTTGTTCAAATCTCGCTCTCTTTCGTCGACGAGGCATAAGTACAGATTGAGTTAACGTTTACCACTAGCAGATAACCACCGATAACCATACACGCCTCGCTACAGCCGTCTATTTATTCGGATCCATCAGCCGTTCAGAGGGCGCTGCTCAGCATACGCATGCGCTACGGATTTGCAATTCTAATCATTTGCATATCATGCGCTACTTTGCATTTCCTGAAAATTTCAGCTCACTCGCGTAACTCCTTCATGGTGTTGCAATTTTCACAAACGTGAGTGTATATACAATATATACTTCTTCAATAACTTTTTCTTAATTTGTGATTTTTATACTATGTAGCTTTTTCACGGGTCAAAAAAGTTTGGGAACCACTGTTTTATACAATCATTAAATACAAAATTGTCAATTATTATTCTTTAAAGTTTAAGCATGTAAAGCTTTTTACATAAAAAGTTTTTTAAAAATTAGCTCTCAAAATTTTAACTCCTCAATGTTAACTGAATTTGATATAAAATTATTAATATCTCTTTTTTTATTAAAGTTACTTGATTCCTTCTTTACAATTTAGGTTCATTCCAAATAAAATTCGGCCATTTTTTGATTTATTTTTAAATAATTTTTATAAATTTTTCGAAAAAAAATTTGAATTATAATCTATAACATTTTTACCATCACTTTAAACTTTGTTAAAATTACTTGAAAGTATGAACGATAACTTTTTTTCTGCTCATCTGCAATAAAAAAAAAGAAAATAGGTTGCTATAAATTACTTACCGAGAACTGAAAAAAATACACCAAGATAAACCTTTGAATTTCTTCGTAAATTTTGCACCAAATTTTACAAAATTTAATATTTAGGCATAATTTGATTCATAGAATCGAAATATGGAAATAATTGGCATGTCATTTTAGAAAAAGTCCGATTTTGTGTCAAAATACCTATGTTAGAATGATGCTATATATAAATCTAATATATATCCAAAGTCATGCTTTTGAGACATGGAAAATGCAATTTGAATTTCGTCAATCGGCCCAGTACAACGGGAGATATAGAACTCCCCCTCCCTTTTTTGCGCAGTGTATATCCGTTTAATCAAAGTAATCTCTAGCATCATAAGTTCATGCTTGCCACTATGTGGAAAGGACATTTATACTACTTTTATAAAATTCAATGTCTCTGGAAGAGAAGAAGTCCTCCACTGCCTGATATATTGATAGATCATAGGCAAAGCATTGTGACCCAAAAAAATAGATCAAGTGCAAGAACAAATAGTAATCTGTTGAAGATATGTCATGAAAATGTAAGAGATGAGGTACAATTTGGCATCCTAGATTACTGATTTGCTGTATGATTGACACTGCTGCATTTATCTTGAAGTACTTTAACTCCATGTCTATTTAGAAATACTGCTTACTTAAAACACAATTTGTCATATGTTTGCCATACATCTGTGCAATATTAAGCTGCATTTATCATTTCCCCCAGTGGAAGGAATAAGCAAAACCCAACTTTCAATTACCAATGCAAACAAATGTAAGGATTTTGTTTAAAAGTGCTAAAACTAGTATAAGAACCAATCACAATAGGGAAGCAAACACAAACCAGCATTCAATCAGCAATTTTGCTGACTCAGCTGCACATTTGTGAATGCACAACATTACTTCCCTGATTGTCTACAGCTTAAACCCTTTCCCCAGGTGAGAACAAAACTAATAGATTTTATGCTTCTGTCTATGGTAACAGCAGTAGCTATAACATCCACTCCATAGAATCCTCCCAGGAGAATTCACTTCACAACCTCTATGACGAAAGTATATGGTTGTCATATCACATCCACTTTTCATCCATAGTCACAATTCATGCAGGAACCTTTGCTTTTTATTTCTAAAAAGAGATAAGCATACTTCAAATACCAAGCTCTATTTTCATCGGTAAGTTCATGAGACACTCACATTTCAAGCTTATAGACTTTTCACATAACTGTTAAATACCGTGAAACAGTTCAAAAGTGTGCATCTAGTGTCTTGCTGTCTCTTCATTATATTTGTCGTGCATTTGATTTGACAAAATCCTCTCATTCATTCAAATCAATGGAGGCGGGGCAATTGTTACAAGGCTCTTTTGTAGCCTATCTTCTCAGTGAATTTCTCATCAGTTGTTCGCTCTATCAAATGTTAGCCACTAGAAAATTTCTTTACTGAAACTTGAAAAGGTGTTATAATCTTAATTTACTAGGTTCCATGACTGATTTGATGTTGGAAGTAGTCAATGTTTAATGCTCACCAGACAAAAACTACATTTGCCCACACGATATTGTTATGCAGCACAAAATATTTGCATTAACCTTAGCATTTGCTTTCTTCCAAAAGCAGTAGAAATTTGATATAATTCAAGCACAAATTGCATTTAATTTAACAGTCTCTTGCATTCTACAGAGTATTTAGCATTTTTATCAGGAACAACATGCAATCAATTCCTCCTCCTTCCTTCATTTCTGATATCCACACTGTGGTACAGAATAGTTAGCATGGTAAGAGAAAGCTAGCTGAATACTAATGATACATAATTTTGGAGGCCTTCTTCCAAAATTTCATTCATTCTTCAATTTTCTAGAAATGTGCTTTCAACTTCCTTTAATGATACTTGCAATTAGTCTAACAACATTACTTAATTGTTCCCTCCCTGTAACCATAAATCTGATTCTCAAATGCAGGAATGTTTATTCACAGTTAAGTTAAATAAGCATCATCCCTCCTTTTATTACCTCTTTGAAGGGTCAAAGAAGACTGACAATTAGACTTGCTGATTAATTACCAAGACATTTGACTACTTGATGCTTTTTACCTTTAGATTCCCACCCTGGGATTACAAATACTGGTTTAAAATTATACTCTAATTGTGATGACTCTGTGGGCAAAAAAATACACAGATTTGGTTCCTGCTTCTCAAAAGGACAGCTTATGATGCAATGGAGTGTAGTGGCATAAGCCTCCCAAACAGGTCATGCCAGAGACAGGTTTTTCACATAAGCCGTATCTCGCTTTATGGTTGCTGTGCCCCTGGGAATGGGGACTGAGGGAAGCCCATTCAGCTTTGGGTGATTTTTTAAGGAAAGTTGAAATTTAAATGTCCGTTCCTTGTGAAGTGGAACCCCATAGCATTATGGCAAATGAGAATGTTTCTAGATCTTGATGGCAAGCTTTTTGATTAGATTTCGTGCCTACGACTTAATACAGAAGCGTGGGGCCAGTTCATATAGCACCTTAAATCAGATGTTGGTGGAACACATAACACACAATGACTTCACCTTAGTTTGAAAAAGCAAGGCTCTTTTCATGATATTTCTCACTCTTTCATTTAAGTAAAGAAAAGAAGTAAATATTGAAACTCTAAAGCTTATTGATCAGCTACACAGATGATAAAAATTTAGGTCTCACTGGGAACTGCAACTGCAGACAATAAATTTATAGTATCAGAAATAAAATAAAAAATTGATTACATGTACAGGTTTTGAAGTGTAGTTACATTACCACTAACATAATAGTGATACACACATATATACACAAAGTCTACAAAAATAATAACTGCATTACCTCAGTAGTTTTATTCAAATCATTTGCTTTTGTGAGATTCAAATAGAACTGATTAAAATCCTTCAAAACTCCATTGTTTTGATAATACTGCATTAGCCTTATAGATGGGTTCACAGGAAGGCTTACATTATATTCGTCAATATAATGCCAAGGAGTGACTGATGCTGCCAAAAGTGAGGATCCTCTAAAAATACCTAAAACAAGTTAATGATGTCACTTTTCATTGTCATTTTTGAAAAGTATATGAAATATAACTTAAAAGTGGGTAATTACTTAAAGAGGTAGTATTAGATTTACATATCATCCACTCTTAAAATATTTTTTTAAATTATAAATTACTTATGAATTATGAATTACAAGAACCTCTTTCAAGAAAGGTTATTTGTTGTTCAAAAACTCTCTTACAAGACAAACTCAGTATTAAATTCTTTTATGTTAACTCAGTATTATTTTTTTTTAAGTACACATAGTCAAACCGTGGCTAACAAGCCATGTACAGTTTTTTGACCCACTAAATACAGCTCACATTGTAATATATAGCAGCTTATTTTTGTAACATAATTAAAAGCTGAAGCAGGTATCACAACATGATATGTCGTTTAGTAATCAGTAGCTTAATTTTTAGAATTACATATGATGTGTATAATAATTTCAAAGTACACCCTAACTGCTAATCCTCTTAATAATAAATAAAAGACACATAATTCCAAACTTCCATTTTTGTGACTTGCTGTTATGGCAAAGCCTTCCAGACAGAGTTCATGCACCTTTCTTTAAATGAAAATTAAGGACTTACAGGACCCCCAATGGAAAAAATTAAGTATCTATCAGCAAACAAAAGTGAATAAATTACAGCAATTATCTATATAATCGAGAGTTCATGCACCTTTCCTTACATGAAAATTAAGGAGTTAAAGAAACCGCAAAACAAAAAGTTAAAAGATTTATCAGCAAACAAAACTGAATATATTACAGCAATTATCTATATAATCTACTTCACAATACCATTCAACTATAAAATACAAGTATGCAGGATGCATCATAATTAAACATAATCTGATATTCTAATATAGCTGTAAAAACAAGTTTGGAAATAAAATTAACACCCTACAATTTTTCAAGAAGTTAACATCAAATTATGAATATAATTTTTTGAAATAGTGACACTTACACTTGTCATAATCATAGGCACCCATGTCGTGACTGGGTGTGAAAGAATAGTCCCAGTGTAACTCATGCATGTCGTAAGAGGCAACTAAAATGTGTACCCAGGATCCAGGGTTGCAGCCGAGCACTCCGCCCCAAGGAGTTATATCAGGGGACTGGTCCTCTAGGTTGGGATTGGGTATGAGGCTGACTACTCCACCCTGTTAAAAAAATTCCTATTGAAAACCTCAAGGGCTAAACCATGGACAGATACCACCTAGACGACATGGAATGACAAGTCTTGTGTATTGTCATTTGAAATACGCGTACATCCTATAAGGGTGGAGCACTTCAAAATCTGATTGATATGTTTGAGAATTATAAATTAGACATTTTGGCCTTTCAGATCAGATGGATTTGACCAAGAATTTTGAATGAAAGAAGATGCAGTGTTTTATATAGCTGTCAGGATAAGCAATACTGCTTTGGGGTAGGATTTGTAGTAATTCAGAAAATTAGAGAGAACATCATAGACTTCAAACCTTGTTGCACTTCAAGCTTGTCCTCAAAATATTAGTATTATCAGTGCACATCACCTACTGAGGAGAAATGTGACACTATTAAGGATGAATTTTATGATACGCTTGAAGACTCCTATGATAAATGGCCCTCAAATGATATAAAACTAATTATTGGTAAATTTGATGCAAAGATTGGCATAAGATTAGTGGGGAACTCTGTGGGTAACCACAGTTTACATGAGGAAAGTAGTGATAATGGCCTAAGACTTAATAATTTTGCAAATGTGAATGAACTTATTGTAGGAAGTACCTTCTTTGAACATAGAAATATACATAAAGTCAGATGGCACTACCAAGATGAAAAAACATTAAATCATATTTATCATTTCCGGGTGGATCTAAGACACCAAAAGTATATTTTGGATGTCCGCAGTTATCGTGTAGTCAATGTTGACTCCGATCAATTTTTGGTGATTTCCAGACTGAGAAAAAGGTTAAGTAAGACTTTTTGGAATAGGCAACAAAAGGATGGAATCTTGGATTGTTGACTCATTGTGCAAACATGTGACAATGAAAGATTATAAAAATAAATTAAAAGAAAGACAACTGAAATGTGACGATTTATAGAATATGATTTTTCCTGGAAGCAGACTGAAAAAATAATTAAGAATACTGCATGGGAAGCTACACCAGAACTGAAAAAGAATAAACAACATGGATGGTAGGACTGTGATTGTGCAAAAATTACTGAGGAGAAAAACAAAGCTTATAAACTTATGATTCAAAAACGCTATACTAGAGAAAAGACTGTTTCGTATGAAAAAAAAGCATATATGACAGAGCAGTTTAGCAAGATCGACGAAAAATTAAAAATACAAAAAGAGTCGAGAAAAAAGGTCAGTGTTCTACCTCACTTTGCTTATCCGGGGACTATTACTTATAGAAAAGGTGATGGTGAGCTCAAAAGTGATTGAGTTGAAGTGCTAAAAAGATGGAGAGAGTTCTTCTCTGTGGAAGTGATCTTCCAAGGGATCTAACTATTGACCATACGCACGATTCTTATGCAAAGTGAGGACGGCTATTGAGAATCGAAATAACTACAAGGCTGCAGGCCCAGATGGTATTAAGGCAGAACTTAATATTGACCTACTTGAACTGATTCATGCTATTCATAAGGTTATACTTTAATGTTTGGACTATGCAGCATGGCGTAGATACCCATTGAATGGGAAGAGGGCTCCATTTATCCCATTTTTCAAAAAGGAAACAGACTCAAATGTTGCGACTATCGAGGTATCACCCTCTTAAATGTGGTATTTAAAGTCTTCTCCCATATTTTATATAATACCTTATTACTGTATGCATCTACAGTTATTGGCAGCTACCAATGTGGATTTCAAGCTGGAAAATCTACGATTCATCAAATACTGTCTGTTAGACATATTATCAAAAAACTAATGAACATACCTTTCATCCTTTTATAGATTTTAAAGCTGCTTATGATAGCATATACCATGAAAAGGTGTTTGAAGCTAGGCTGGAATTTGGACTTCCTAAAAAATTGTTTGGTCTATCTAGAATGATTTTAACCTTCTGAGTATTTGACTGGCTTTATCCGGTCATCAGAATTTTTGCTACTTGGCATATATTAGCTTCTAATTTAAGATATTTTGTTTTCTTACTTTCTTTAACAGTGAAAATAACATCTGAATGAATGCAAGTTTATGAAAATACAGACTAAAATAGGTAATTATACAAACTCAATTAATAAATGCTGTTTAAATACCAGTCTTCATGACATATCTAAAATCCTGCGCCACTCAGAGGGTGAAAGAGAGTGAATTGCAGAGTTAAAATCATGTCTGATCTATCAGAGGCATTCTACACTGGAAGGGGCTTGAAACAGGGTGATGCCCTTGCATGCATGTTTTTAATAGCATGCTTGAAAAGGCTATTTAAGATTCCAGAATTATAACTACAGGCACCATATTTCAGAGATCTATACAGTCACTAGTGTACACTGATGACATCAACACTATTGGAAGAAATAAACAGGCGGTTGTGGAGATTTGTATTTCTCTAGAGTCTGCAGCCAGAGACATTGGACTTACTGTTAATGACCGTAAAACAAAATTAATGGCAGTAGAGTATATAATCCTCTCCCACTACAAATAAAGTCTTATACTTTCGAGGATGTTTCTCAGTTTACGTATCTCTGCTATCATCTCTAATGATTATAACATTTTAAACTTGAAACTGATAATATATTATTTAGAGTTAATAGATGTTATCACAGTTTAAAGAATTCTTTAGTGTCTAAATTATTAAACTACAAGACAAAAATAAATCTTTATAAAACTCTTATTAAACCTATCATATTGTTTGGTAAACAATGCAAGCCATTAACAGAAACAGATGAAGAAAGACTTCTAATCTTCGGAAGAAAAATACTATGGAAAATATATGGCACAGTTAGAGAAAATAATAGATGGAGAATTTTGTTTAACCATGAAATATATAGAAGGTATAAACAATCTAATATTGTTCGAGTCATCAAATCTTATCATATCAGGTGACTTATATATATTTTTAGATGAGACATCTTGAACCCTGTTAAAAAATTGACCTTTGCAAGTGTAGAGGCTATCAGGAAAAGAGGAAGACCTCAAACAAGGTGGACAGACTGTGTGGAGGCAGATTTCAGGATTCTAAAAATCAATCATTGGCGGACCATAGCGACTAATCAGGTCCGTTGGAGGAAGCTTGTTGAGACAGCCTCGGCCTGTGATAGGCTCTAGTGCAACTGAAGAAGTATCATAAGATATTTTAAAGGTGATTTACAAGGTCACTACTAGGAAATCGTTTTATTTTTTAAAACTATTCCTAAAAGAAAAAAAAGAGAGAGAGAGAGAGATCATCATAATCTAATAAACCTAACATCATTATAATCATTATAATCTAATAAAATTTCACAGTTTAAAACTGACAAAAAATTACCCATATAATTTTAGGACATTACTTTTTTTAAATTATGCTACAGCAATTATTCTTTAAAAGATTACCAAATATTTGTGAATTTCACCTTTTTAATTTGAAATTTTTTTTAATACTTTGCCTTGTTTGCATTCATTTCCTTCCCTTTAACTACTACTCCAAATTCAGTTGCCTTACTAATCATATTAGCCTTCCTATTAGTCTCTGCATCATCTATAAAGTATCTGCTAAATTTTTTAATATTTTCAACAATATTTCATTTTAAAAGAATCTTCTTTTGTTTTATGTAATCAGTTTCTTCATCAATAATTTTCATCTTTGAATTTTCGGATTTAATTTCAAATTAGAAGTTGCTAATATTATCTCTTTAATACTTTTCAATATTAAGAATTCTAGAATATTTTATGAAAAAATTTAATACGAGTACAAGTGAATTTCCTAAACTGACTATTTTCGATATCTTTATTAACAGAGAAACTCCTTTCTACGGATACCTATTTATGTGACAATATAAGAATTAATTTTCAATATTCCATACTTTAACAGTGAAACCAATAAAAAGTAAAAGAAAAAATGCAGTACAAAGTCCGAGATCCAGACATCCAATATCCGGAATTATCTAAAATGCAGACGTCAAAACCGCCAACAAGTCTTTTTTTTTTTTTCATCTAAGCTTTTCATGTTTCACAAATGCACAATTATTCCCTCCCCCCTCCAAAAATAAAACATGTGGAGAATAACTTCCTTTCACAACTAAATAACTACCTCGTTACTGAAGAAACAATAATTTAGTAAAAATTTCTATGATCAATAATTTGACTCCATAGCTGCATATCTGCTTGGCATACATCTCAAACCAAAACGATGTAGACAGAAACAACATTGATTTTACACCTACTAATATTTTATATCCCTGACGCCAACCTGGCAAATCATTATCTATTACATTTTGCTTTCATCCCCACAAGTTTATCAATACATGGCAACTGGAGTAATGACTCATGCAGCGATGCCCAAACAATTTTTTATGTTAGTAATTTAATAAAAAAGAGTATAGTAGCCTTTTATGTTGACAGTACACTTTGCAATGATTACAGATTTAAGTTAAATGTGCTAAGAAATATTACTCAGGAAAAATTTAACAAGAATTCCTTTCCATATGCTAAAAACAGATTTGTTAATGATACTCATAGACCAAAAGATTACATTTAGTGCTATCTGAATTAAGAATAACTGACTTGTTTTTCACATAAATCCAGAAGTGGTGCCACAGCTCATATGACCACACCAGTCATCAGAATTTAGGGAAGACAAGATTTTTGGAATTTAAAGAAGCACTGAGCAAAAAAAAATTAAGGAATGAAGGTACTTTTAGAATTTAGGGAAAGCACTGGGATCCAAAATTTAGGGGTGGCAAAAATTTAGAACTCAGAGAGGTACTTGGTAGCAGAATTAAGGAATATCTAGCGCTGGCCCTAAATAAGCCTGGAGTATATGTGGGAATTTATTCAGAACTCAGATAAGACTTAAACATGTTCAAGAAATAGGCATAAGTATAATAAATAATTAAACTAATACAACCAGGCTTAATTGTCTTAGTGCGCAACAGAAGCAAGACAAAATTTAGGGAAACAACTTTTCTTTCATCGCCAATAGTGTATAGTGGATGCTATTATGCTAGGGTAAAATTTATACTTTACTGATTCCAAGGAATTGCAATAAATATAGCAGATTGTGCTGTTCCTTAACTTTCTGATTTAATCCAACTTAATTTTTTTTTGCAGGCTGTTTTTATTATAGCAATTATTTGAAATTTAAAGTTTCAACTTTCGATTATATCAAAAAGAGTTTCTAATTCTGCAGCTGCAACAAGATCTGCAAAGCAAAAGCATGTTTCAATGTCCATTAAACAAAATGTGGAACTGCTGCAAAAAATGGATAAAGGTATATCCGTCTCAAAATTATGCGAGGTGTCAACTGCATATAGCATAAGAAAACAAAAAAAGGAACTTTTGAATTTTTTGTGGATTCTGACACTCCACTCGCAATGAATAACATGAAAATTATTCATTATGCTAAAAGTGAAGATCATGACAAATTGATGACTGAATGGGTCAGACAGCATCGCAGCGACGGACATTTGCATTGACGGATCAAATGCTAATGGCTCAAGCTGAACTATTTTATGACGAAAAGAACTTAAAATCTCAGTGCACATATTTGACAGGTTGGTTAACCAAATTTAAAAATCGCCATGGTAAAATTAAGAGTTTCAGGTGAAAAATCTTCAGCTCACATTGAAGCTGTTGAACTATTTGCCAATGAATTAATTGTACTCATTATTAGTTAAAATTTTATCTCCAGAACAAATTTATAATGCTGATGAAACTGGTCTTTTCTGGCAATATGTACTGCAAAATACCTCGGCAACCTCTATAGAAAAGGCTGCATCTTGTGTCAAATATTCCAAGTGAGACTCACAGTGCATGCGCTAATGCTGCAAAATTTCCGTAATCGGAAAAGATACATGAATTCAAACATTTTAAGGGTTCCCATTATATATCATGAAAATAAAAGAACATGGATGACACAAGTGTTAATGAATGATTGGTTTGAAAATCATTTCACACCCAAGGTTTGTCAGAATTCGGTTGGTTTACCTAATGACGCAAAAACTGTGCTGATTGTAGACAACTGTTCAGCTCATACTTCACTTTTAGTGAAAGGTAATGTATCCATATTATTCTTTTCCCCAAGCTGTATGTCCATCATTCAACCTATGGATATCGGAATAATTGTGCATGTTGAAATACAAATTTTATAAACTAGAATTTTTAAAATCCATGTCAAATTTCTAGAATAATGGCAAGACTATTCAAGAATTTATGAAATATTTTAACGTAAAATCTGCTTTGTGGAGCATCGCAAGATCGTGGGAGGATGTGTCTCTAGATACTTTAAAAAATGCTTGGCATAATTTATGGCTAGCTACCAAATTTCATGGTGAGAATGATGAATATGATAGCTGCTAATGTGAAGGTTTTCAGATATCGCAAACTAATGGATGGCGAAATCTGTAGTATGGTTCTAGATCCAGAAAATACGATACCAGTAGTGAAGCAAGTGACAGAGAGGTTATTCAAAACGAAGAAATTTCGATTGACAAGTTAGTCGGAATTCTCAACACAGCAATTACAGGACTTGGACAATGTAACTGAATAAGAAATTATGTCTGTCTACAGAATTAAAGAGAAAATATTAGCGCAAAAAAAGCAACTTAAACAACTTAAATTGAAAGAAATGTTTAATAAAGTAAACAAATAAAAATCAAGGTTTTTTTCTTCTTTTTCTTTCTTCTTTTTTTTTTTTTGGTAAATTTTGTTACCCTTTAGATCATAAATTACGATTTAATATTTTTAATTATATAATTTCTGCATACCATCTTACAAGCCTAAACTATGATCTAATATCCGTAAAAATCCCAAACCTGGAATTCCTGAAGTCCTGACAAGTCCGGATCTTGTACCTTGAACTGCATGAAAAACAAGAAATGTGTCAAGACAAAATGAAGTAGAAAAGTATTTCTGTATTTCCTTACTATTACAGCCCCCTTCTAACAGTGCCAAGACTCCCTTAATTCCTGAATAGCATCAAGCATCCCGACTAAGAGCTCTTCACAAACCATCATTGAACAGTCATTTAGCAATATACACAAGGCTTAGTGGGCCCATCATGAGAAAAGCTTGGGGTAAGGTTACCATTTTGGCACACTCTGTTAAAGACAGCTCTTTGTACTGTTTAAATAATAATGACTGCAATAATACAGGAAGTACCATAGAAAATTCAAATAACTGTCAGCACTGTAACTTTTTCCAAAAAGTTCCAAAACGATATAAGAAATTCATTGCAATTTTCCAGTAAAACTCAACTATTTTGTATTAATATACCATTAATCCTCTTTTGTTTTGTCACGAACTTCTAAAGTTTTATCCATTAATATATGTAAAACTTTGTGAGACTAATAAAAATCAAAAGATTTTTTAAACAAATTTAAAAAAGAAAGAAGCACAAAATTAATTTCACAGAAAAAGCTAACAAACACATGAATATTTTGAAAGAATTACACACAGAAAAACACTTACCATAAAATATTAGGCAAATAATATAATTACAGTAGTTTTTTTGCTAAGAAGTAATTCAGAAATTCTATTTTATAATATTTAATATAATCTTTAAATTTCAGAATCAAGATGGTCGAAAATCATTAGAATGAATTGTAAAGACATCTTAAAACAGGATAGCTGAAACTAAGCGTATTTTATTTTAATTTTATTTTTCTAAAAAAGTGTAATTTTAATATACTAGCATTATTTTAATGACCTCATAATAAAGTTAGCACTTTTGTAAATAAAAGCCAAACCAAAATTCTTGTAGACATGTTTGATCTGAAATGCCCACTAGTGGCTGAGCGGTATAAGCCGTTAAACACTGGCAGTTTGGTTCGGAGTTTGAGCCTCGTCGAATGGGCTATCTGCAATGGTGTTTTCATGGTTTTCCCCATATGTAACATGGATATGAGCTAGTTTCCCTTAAAAAAATCTTTCCCGGCACATCCCTCCTTTTCTATGTAGTGACTAATAGCAAGGCATGTAATAAATTTTAAAATAATTTACCCTCAAATCGCCAAAATATTGATAATTTGCCAAATTTGGCAATGCATAACAAAAGAATACACATAGTAAAATGGGGATTATGTAGTTTTGGGTTCGATAAAGAGAACGAATTCAAACAGTAACTAAAATATCTGCCAGCAATATGTCCTTGAGATACAAATCTGGTGAAAAGTTGCCAATTGGCAAATAATTTTATTGTGCCTATACAAAAATTGCAAAATAAAAAAAAATTACTATCCCACGTAAGCTCTTAAAACTAGAGCAGTTTTCATAAAAATTATGAAAAATTTGTAGCTATGGATTCATAAGCCTTGGTGAAATTTATAATCCATCAGAAAAACTTGCTCAACTCCCTAGTACCAGCATCAACATTTTTATTTTTATTGTTTATTTATTTTACTTGACTGGTCATTACTTCTACAAGCTTCAGTCATTACTTTGGAGAAGACAATCAGCATTGTCTTCTCCAAAGTAATGCTGTAGCTGGTGTGCATTGTTCCTAGTGGCGCTGGAGCTCAGGCAGTTGAACTCTTCACTTAAGTTTATGGTCCGCCTGCAAGTTTAGCTTGTTGTTATACTCGACAAATTTTTTTCAGAACATCTTCTCACTTTTAAGAATGCCCTATTCATGTCTTTTGTCCATGTCGTCAAAGAATTTTCAGATTCATTGTTAACAGTAGACAGCAGGTCAAAACGTCTTTCTTGAAAGTCACGGTTTCGTCACAGTTGATCGAAGCATGCTGCAAAATCAAGGTCAAGATCCGTGTAGAACTCTTTTTTTTTTAATGCAGACAGTAGTCTTATTGATAACACCTTTTTTGAAAGGTAGCTCAATAATCTATGAAGTTGCAATTACATGGTTCTTAGGTATAGGCTCTATCCCTAAATCATCAAAAAATGAAAAAATTTGCACCAAATATCAATGACGTTGCAAACAGTTAAAATTTGAGATCAAAATAAAATGCCAAAATGTTTTATAAATAAATTGCTCTCCACAGGAAAAGTTTTTATTAGCATAATGGACTCAAACTTTATTTTGAATTCTGGTCATAAGATAAAGGGCCAGAATAATTTTGAAAGCAGAATTCTGGATAAAATTACTAATGCACCCTGGAACTTTCCTTCCAATATGTCTACTTGTCCTTACTGTTTAGAATTTCAGCTTGCAATGGCCTGCTATGAGCCATGTCGTTTGAATTCCTTTGTATATTCATTCAAGCTGCCCTAACATAACAGCATTTGGGCAGTTTGGATGCTAGTCAGCATTATGGCATATAGTATTTACAAAATTATGGGACTGGCATCAAGAGTATGCATTAATAAGCACAATATGTGACTTTATTTGAGAACCGACTCAAAAATTGTGACAAGCGCTTTAAGTTCTTTATATGCTATGTCCATAACTTATAGCTCTTGATTAACAAAATGAACAAAAAGCAACCAATCCTTTCAAAGTTCTGTCACAATGATTAACAAAAGTATGGCAAAATCGATGCCAACTTTCACGGTTGATGGAATATTTTACATTCATATGTTTAATGCCTATGAAATTATGGCACTTTTTTATGTCTGAAATACATCCCTACTCCCTGAAACCTTACATAATATTAAATGTAGACTTATGATAGTAAAGTTGATAACAAATAAGATGACTGCTTTTATAATTTTAGATCAACGTTCTTCAATTGTTTTACGACCATTATCGCATTTTTACATGCTCAACTATATGGAATTTTCACGTATCCACCATTTTGCTAAGATCTCTGGATAGCCAAGAGTTTTGCTGTACATCTTGTTATAAAATATGAATTTTACAGACAATAAAATTGCATTGCTAATATAATATTAGTACTACAACAGATAAAATTTGTTTTCAGACACTTTGTATCAGAACAGTTATTTTATAAATATTTCTGACATTACACTGAAATTCATACTTGAACTGATAATCAAAGCACAATTTTAAATTATGAACTTACGGATGTTCTGATACAACTTACAAAAGAAAAATATTTATTTTAATCTTCTTCAATATCTCTTTGATACTGATTATCAAAAATCAGAATAATGAAAATTACGGAACTATTAAAGTTGGATTAAGTCATAAAACTAAACGAATATACACCATGTCCGTAAAAGTCTTTATATGGCCTTAATTTTTGAAAACATTTGTTGCAGACTTATACTTCCAATTACAAAAATGTTTTAATCGAGCATTTTAAAATTAAAACAAATTTACTTAAAATTACACAATTGAACTTTTATACAGTTCCTTGGTCCTTATATTTAAAAAAAATTACTCATTACTATAAATAAATAAATAAAATGACTCCTTTAGGACAAATATTAGACAGAGTTTATTTCAAAGTCTGAGATCACAAAAAGGGGCTCTACATAAATTGAAGAGCTAAATCTTTTCATTTGTACATAATTTAAATTAAAGTAAGTTCAGAAAAAGTTCTATAAAGCTACTACACTTAAGTGACAAAACCATTGTGAAAGGTACTGATCAATATACAGGGTGATCAGCGAATAAGCCCTGATTTTAAAATTAAATATCTCTACAACAAAGATCGCTAGAATTATGCAGTAAACTGTGCGTTTATTAGCAAAACTGTAAAAATGGTGTACAAAGGTTTAGAAAATTTAGTTACGAAAATCTTTAACAGATGGCGCTCTAATTGCAACCAATAGCCTTTAAAATGTGCTTTGAAGTCGAAAGTGATCAGTACAACTGTTGGCTAGTGTAAAAGAGGCTAACGTAGAGAGTATTTAAAAAATTTTTTTTTTTTTTTTTTTGGTTTTTGAATTTTACAAATTAAAACACGGTCCTACGGCAATACGTCGCAGTTTTCAAAACCGATTCAATGTTCCAGTTGGACCCAATGCAAAAACCATTCGCATGCTCTTCGCGAAATTCAAACGGACTGGCAGCGTGGCTGATGATCGAAAGGGAAATGTTGGGCCTAAGCAAACTGTAGTCACTCCTGAGAATGCAGCCAAAGTTTCTGGAATTGTACAGCAAAATCCTAGGTAAAGCATCCAACAGATTGCATCAGAGACAAGTTTGAAGTACACGGGCACACAAAAAATATTTAAAAATAGCCTACAGCTGTTTCCATACAAAATCCAAAGTCATCAGGCCATACCCATGAAAGCTGTGCAACCAAGGGTTGACTTTGCGAATCAGATTCTAACAATGATCGACGACAACAGATTTGATGAGAGCTGCATCTGGTTCACAGATGAGGCACATTTTCATTTGAATGGAATCGTCAATAAACAAAACTGGAGATTTTGGGGTTCCGAGAGGCATTATCGGACCCTTTTTCGTACAAGAAACAATAACTACTGAACATTACGTTACAATTTTAGCGTTAGAAGATCGACTGGTTCATGCAAGATGGGGCTCGACTACATTGAACAGATAAAGTTTTTTGCTTTCTTCATGAATACTTTGGAAATAGAGTAGTTGCATTAGATTATTTGCAATTTACTGTCACAGGAATAGCTTGGCCTCCATATTCTCCCGATCTGAGTCCTTGTGACTTTCTGTAGGGTGCATTGAAAGACACTGTTTATCGAAACAATCCCGCTACTCTAAATGAGCTTGAATCGTTGATTGGTGTTGCATGCGATTCCATTTCTGTTGAGACATTGCAAGACGTGATGTCAAATTTCATTGTTCGTTTATGCCACCTCATTGTTTCGAATGGACATTTTGAAAAAAATTGTATTTTGATTGCAAAGGCTGCTTCACACTTTATTTTATTTAGACTCCTTTCAGAGAAAGAGTTTTCAGCGCAGAGCGCCATCTGTTAACGATTTTTCCAACTAAATTTTCTAAACTTTTGTACACCATTTTTACGGTTTTGCTAATAAATGTACAGTTTACCGCATAATTCTATCGATCTTTGTTGTAGAGATATTTCATTTTAAAATCGGGGCTTATTCGCTGATCTCCCTGTAAATATCTTCAAAAGGACTGTCTTATCCACAGAAATCTGTAGTAGAATTTGTATTCTAGAAAACAGTTCAAGTTTCATTACTGGCATGTAACCAATTTATAACACTCTTTGCATAAATTAAAAATGAAAAACATTTCCAGTCCATTGATTTTTTTACATACCAACTAAATTACGATCCTAAAGTCAAAAACTTCACAATAATATTAATAATATATTTTCAGCATCATAAAACTTATAAATTAGTCATTTGAGAATTCTTCTGGCATATCAAATCTCACAAAACAAAGAATGTTGTACACTAGTTAATCACAAAATATATGACTGAATAACATTAAATGAGGGAAAAAAATCAATCTCAAATTATTCTAATTTATTTTTTCACTGACTCCTAGAGTTAAGCAGAAATTAAATATAGGTAGGAATATTTTATGATGAGTGTAAAATTTTTTAAACAATCAGGAGAAAGGAAGCATACAAAAATGGTTAAGATTGTATAACTTTTACAATTTTTTCACTTTACTGCAGAAGTGCAAAAACATGACTATTTGGTCCATTTAAAACAATTTTATAATGGGAAGTATATGTGCACCACTAGCAGGTATAAAATTAAAGGCCATATAAGAGCTTTTATGTATATGGTGCAAAAGAATAAAACAATGCTACTCAATTACCAGAAATAGCACGAGATTCTGATTATAGAAATTCTTAGTACAATTTCTTTCACACCAGTTACAATATTATCTATGAAGAAAAAACTTTGCTACTTTCTAATAATCTGTATCCTCACTGAAAAGTCACAAACTCATTGGTGCCTAATTTTTTGCCCAGTTAATGAGCAAAGCACAACAGCCATTTTCATATAGCAGCACACTGAGAATTCCATACAAGAGCAATCAATCAATAAAATTAAGAAGGCAAAACACATCAGTAATAAAATAACTATAATTTTTTTTAATCTTTATCACGCTGTTATTCTTTAATGTACATAGCAATCCAATTTCACTTAAAAGAAATCTCCAGATAAATACGTTTTGGAAACACTGAAGGTTGCTGCATCATTATTTTGACGGCATGCTGGTTTGCTTCATGAATACTTTTTCACAATAATGTAGTACGAGTGGGGATAATCAGGAAACAACAAAACTAAAAAATGTCCTATGAGGAACAAGCTCTACTCAGAAGCGAAAGTAAAAATTTAAATCAAATCATGAAACAACTGGAAAATTTGCAGTAGAAAGAAATAAAAGGAAAATAACTTCGACTATTGTATGGTTACCTACAACCTATCTGATCCACAAATGCTGAATCGGAAGGCTTTCTCAGCAGCTGGCTTATTCTGCACAAAAATTATATCTCAATTAAAATATCCCATTTGGATACTTTTTTTACTGACTACATTTTAAATAGAATTGGTAAATGGAAAATAATTATGCATGTATATGAAAGTATTTCTCATTGTAGTAAAAATCTATGCATTACATAAACATATTTGTTAACACATAAAAATGTGCTTCTAATCGCTTTTCATATCTATGCTAAATAGCTTCATTTTACATTCAGAACCTTATTTATTTATTACTATCTGTACTCAATTAAGAATTGGCATTTGATGCCCTCCCTCTGAAATAATTTAATTCATAAATTGTGAATTCTTTAGCATTATCATTTCGCAGAATTTTAAGTTGCTTGCCTGTCTGCTTTTCAACCTGTAATTTGAACTTTTTACTGCTTGAAGTGCTTCTGATCCTTAATGTAAGGCATTTACAGTAATTTTCTGTGACTTGTCATCTATGAAAGTTATGAAATATTTTGTACCACCTAAGGATGTGACTTTCATCAGTCTCCAAATATCGGTGTGCACAGATTCAATAATGTCATGATTTGCTGCATGTGTTTCTTTCAGGAAAAATATGCTAGCTTGTTTACATTTCACACAAGTTTTACAAAATAAAGAGTCATTAACATACTTCTGTAACTTTAGACCATGTAACATCATTTTTGAATGGAATGCTTTTAAATCGGCTAGTTTTAAGTGACTACACCTTTCATGCCACAGATGTAATTTACAGCTTACAAGGTGTGACATTTGAAATTTCAGACATGCCCTAGTTGATTTACAACATAAATCTCATTTTGCTTCATTGCAAGCAAAACAATGTATTTATTTTTATCAATAACCCATGCATAGTTATCCTGAAGAGGAACTCTTAAATTTACATTGTATTACTAAGTTCAACTAGAATTAAGTACATTTTCAGCCTAGAAATGTATAATACATCACTTAATACGAGGTAGGATTCAAAAGTTCCCAGACTGAGTCTATAGCGTAAAAAATAGTATGAATTAAATTGCAGAACATCCTCCTTCGAAATAAGATCCTTGCGCAACAACACACATTTGCCAGTGCCTGTAAAGTTCATCGAAGCATAAATAGGAAAAAATCGCAGGGTGCAAGATCAGGTGAGTAAGGAGGATGAGGCAAAACAGTTGTTTACGTTTTTGCAAAAAAGTCATTGATGAGTAGGGATCGGTGAGCAGGAGTGTTGTCATGCAACAGCACCCATGACTGCCCAGCCCACATTTTTGGCCTCTTCTTCCGGATCGACTCATGCAAATGGCACAGGATTTCAATGTAGAGTTCTTTTTTCACAGTGCATCCTTCAGGGATGAATTCCAGATTCACAAAAGGCTGAGTCAACCTTGTCTTGTCCAGCCCAAGGATCAAACCCCAGACCTGTGGTGCAGCTGCACGACGTGCTAGCCACTTTGCCATCGGGAGGTTGTCCATACCTTCAACATTTACAAATTCATCATTTGCCAACAAAATTTGACTTTCTGCTTTAGTTGTTCATGTAAATTTGCTTTTATCACTGCACATGTGTACCGTCGCCCCTGAATCAAGATATCAGTTATATGTTTCTAATTCTCATGTTATCTTGAAAATGCTGAGAAAAACTAATATTTTTTTATTAGACTTTTTGCTTTTATGTTTTCTACATTCCAATGCTTTACCTCCTTTTCTTTCAAAACCATAGCATTTAGTCTTTGGTATTTTCAGAACTTACTTTTGCGTTTTTGTCATATTTATAATTAAAGCAAACTGAACTAATATTATTTTTGGGGCTTTAAATTGATGACTTTTTGATTCTTTTAATAATTTCAAATTCTTTTAACATTTCAGAAACTATTTTCCCAAGTTTATATATAAGTTCAAATAAATCAGTCAGTCACACAATCCTGCATCATTTTGTTGACTTCCATCTTTTTAGAAATGAACTGCTTTGCAAGGCCATTCCAATTTCATGCACATCAATGTTTAAGATAAATTTTTGACTTTTTAAGTGTGCTACCTCAGAAGATTTTATGCTAAAAATAATTACTGCTAAAGCTTTCAAAAATGCTTTGAACTCTTTTTTCCCCCTTTCAACTCTCAATTCAGCCTGGTTAGCTTCAGAAGTTTCTGGCTTTACAACTTAAGACTTTCACTCGTGCCTTTACAAAATTTCAACTGGATTAAATCCAGTTTTACATGAAAATGGCAAATTTCAAAGTTGGTTTTATCTAACTTGTCCCTTTGTATATTTGGGATCATCATTTCTGTTTGTTAGTTTTAATTTCAGTAAAGTCAACGGCAAAAGTAGTTTCGATTACCTTGCTTTTTGCCAAAACCTTTTAGACATTTTACTTACTTCCTAAATGTACATCTTCATGGGTTCTTGACCCATAACCATGTTCTGTTGAGTACATTCAGGGAGATCACAAATACATGATACAAAAATGATCTGCCTTTACTTAGACCATAACACAGTTGAGGAGATGGTAAACTTTATCAGGAACACTTGTCTTATCAGAAACTCAGGCAGTAACCAGCTATTACAGGAGTCCCATATATAGCTGTGGAACTGAAAGCAATAAAGCACTATCGGGTCAAATAAGTATGCACCAAAACGATAAACACGTGGGTGGTAATCTGTCTTGCTGATCTGTCAAATACATCTGACTGGTACCCTGTATTTGCTGCTCTGCGGAAAATAACATGAAACTCCAACAGTTCTGAATATTAAATGTTGTTTATAGTTATAACAAATCTTTTGTACACCAGTTGATACATTTAACAGGAAAAACTTATAAACTTATTACCTAAATGTACAACCAGTTACAAACACCCTGGATGCAATTACAGATCTCAGTCTCCCAGACCTAATTTCAGATATCTGGTAACTCTTGCACTGATGACATTTATCATTCAATAAATATTAAATGCTTCTGAAATTTATGCAATTTTAGCTGGAAAGCTACAATTAACAGCAAAAGTACATTCAAAGGAAAAGGTACCAAAAACTGATGCATGTTCAGATCAAACAGTGTAGAGATAAAGACTATGGATAATAATGAATAGTACATGTTCTTTATATGATTGTAGCAGAGCTCCTTTTAACAGATTTATTATTTTAATTATATTTTACTTTAAGAATATAGTATAGCTTCAATGCAAATGTGTACACATTTAAACATATTTTTATTCCAATACAAATAAATATATTTAGTCACAAGGGGTTATATATTTGGTTAAAGGGGCACCACTTAGAACCACACATAAATGTTTGGCAAAATCTAACTAGATAAATGAAAACCTAACGATATGTAAAGCTTTATGAAAAGAATGACTAGTTTTTAAAATCCACAAAAAAATATAAAAAATCTAAAAAGCCTAAAAAAGCCTCTAAGCCTAAAAAAACACAAAATATATTTTTATCCAATTAATTTCAGATTATGCAGGAAGCATAAAACTGACAATTTCATTTACCACTGCCAAAAATACTTGCGTCTTTTCATGCAGTCGAGGTAATATGAATTCAGTGAGGTAGGTGATGACTAGCACAGCTCTATGTTTACATCGCATTTTGCACATGGCATTCATTATCAGGATCAGTAACACTGTATTGCAATTAACTTACAGGTGTTCATATCTGGAAGCTGCCAATTCATCCATTTAAGCAATTGAAAAAGGTAGAAGAAAATTCTTTGACTGATGTTCATTCTTCCTGCATATTTGCAACAATGCCTTTGCATAAAATAGTTTACAACAGTTGGTGACCAGGTAAAAGAAAAGTACCATGTGTTCACTTCATAAAAATTTTAAGTTTATTTATTACGAGATTAATTTAATTCTTGGCATAATTAACAAACACATGAATTACTAATAGTGTACAAGTAACAGAATTAATTTTATTTAAAATCAGTTAAAATTTCCAAAGTATGGAAAGCATATATTTGACTACAACAAAAATAAGTATGTAAAATAAATTAAATAAATAAAAAAATACTAAAATATCATGGTGGAAATTTCCCTCTTTAAAAAGAAATGCTATAAAAACACAGGGACTTACCATTGTCAGACTGAAAAAGTTGAAACATATCCATATGTAAATGTCCATAGAGTTGCCCAAGTATAATTTCATGATACTGTAATATTATTTGTAAATACATTTCTAAATATTGAGGATGATATGTTGGACTACTCAGTTCTCTATGCTCGACTCTATTATAATAACCAGGGGGCACATGTCCTATGAGATACACCTATGAAGAAAGACCATTTTAAATATTTAACAAAACTGAAAGAACAAGTTGAACAAAAACACTTACACAAAAAGTGTCACTAAACTTTTAAACAAAGATCCATGTAATCTGATCCCTAAAATTTCTTAATGGTTTTCTTTGATGTAAAATCATCATTCACCAATGTTCCAGTGGAAGGTGCACTTAAGTCTAGAAACAACACTTTCTCCTGCATTGAAATTGATGTGTTTATTTCGCTTATTCAAATCTGTCAGAAAGAAGCATTTTGTTTTTCAAAATAGATATTACAACTACACTGAAGGATTAGCAATGGAAGCCCTCATAGTTCTATTTTTGTCGATATTTATATGCATTATTATGAATCAAAATTATTTGAAATTTTAAACTTTCCTGTGTCTACCTTTACCCTGCTTGACAGAAACAAAGATGATTTAAATAAAGTTCTTTCAATAAAGAATTTCATTGATCCTGCTATTCTGTTCACTTTTGAACATGAAACATTGAATTCTTTTCCGTATACCTCACCATCTTGGTCACATGCAACAGTACTCTGCTTTTCGTGAAACTTTATGTGTTTGCCTTCCGCTAGACATCAAATCATCTCATCCAACTACACAGTAGCCAGCTTCATTTTATTTTTTCATTTTCCAAGCACTTTCAAGTTTACCCTCCAAATTAGCTTTCCCTAAAGAACTAAATTACTTACAAGCAGTTGCTGTTGAGAAAAGCTTTAACATTATTTACCAAGTGGTTAAAAAATCTCAACATATCAAAAAGCACCCTCTCATTTTAGATTAAGAATTCTGTTGTCATTCTGTTCTTTCCATCTATTTGCTATAAAACTGCACATATTTTACAGAAATTCAACCTTAATATCGTTTTCTCTGCTGTTAATAAAATTCAAAGTTCCATACTGAAGGACTCATTCCAGATATAAGGTCCTGTGGTATACACAGAATTCCTTGCCAGTGTAGTTTAATTTTCATTGGCTGAACTAAGACAGCCTTAAAATTTCATGCTACGGAACATGAGGCATAGGTTACAAAAAAAAAAGAAACATATAAATCCTCTACTGCCCAGCACTGCTCCTAAAAAAAATAAATAATTAAAAAAAAGAACTCTCGTTTTCCATTTTTCTGCAGCCAAAATTACTCAAAAAACATCTTTTGTAGGAAAATTAGATTTTCCTGAGGTGTTTCACATTTATAAAAATGTTTCAGTTCTAGTAAACAAACCCAATTCAAAACCATCTTTACCTCAGCTTTCAAAGAATTTATTTCATAGTTGCTTACATTTTTCATCAATAGATAAGTGCCAGTAGCCTGACTTCCTTCCTCTCTTTCTTATCACCTTACATCATTTTTATTGGTTTCTCTTTTGACATTTGCACTTCTGCAGGTGAAGAAGCAGGTTCTATGTTTAAACTTTTGAAATAGTCTGGCAAATTTATGAATGTTACACTGATTCCACTCCTCCATATTTATGAATATTAATCTGATTCCTGTTGCTTTAACTCAACCAATAGAAATAATATATCATGAATTCCATACCAAATTTCATTTCAGATGTCACGTGGAATTTTCGAGAAATCTACTGGTACTACAAGAATTCCCATAAACAAATTATATAGACAAATTTGTTCTTGTTGATTGGTTATATATGTAGATTTCATGGAAGCAGAACCCTTAACAGATTATCGAATTATTTCCTTGTCCGTAAGAATTATTGATTAAAATGCAATAACTTCAAGCCAGCATGTGGCCACAAGAACTTTGTTTACAATAATAAAATCACTGCAAATATGGCCATGTTGTCTGATAATGTTAGTTGTTGTACACTTATCAACAGTTATTTCTAACATCAAATTCATGTCATTACTTTTTCATTCATTTGTGTAACTAGTTGTATGTTGCAAAGATGAAATGCGTACGACCATGACCAAATATACCAAACGACCACATGTACACGATGATCTAGTTTCTATATATAAATAACAAAAAAAAAAAAAAAAAAACCACAAAAAAAGCAAAAAATAAAAAAAAAAAAAAAAAACCACTAAAGATCTGGTTGCCACTCAAACACGAGAATGAAATTCTCTGACATTTCTAGGTTTTCCAGGTGTGTTTTAAGAAAATTCCAGTCTATCTGCATTATGCACTTTGGCTGTGCTAATAGATAAATTAATTATGGTACCACTTGAAAACACAAAAAATTTCCCAACTACATATGACTTATATATATAATCCCCAATGCATTACTATTGTAACTATGATAGGTTTTGTTTTCTCCACTGAAGATTGAGATTACAATCTGCCCAATATGAATTAAATAATTTCTTTTCTTGCAGACATTTTGCAGCTAAACAAAAGTAAGAAATCTATTTAATGATATTTTTAAATAAATTCAGGTATTTTACATTTATTTAGCAGCACACATAAGCAAAACATATGTGCTTTAAACTTTGTCATGTTTGTCATCATACTGCTAGAATTAGTTTCAAGATTATGCCAAAGAAAATTTCCTTAAATTTGAAAGTATTATTTACTAATAACAAATAAATTCAGTCAGCGGGAAGAAGCAACATTAAATTATATGAATTACATTAAAATAATTAAAAACTGAATTACAATAATCAACGATATTTTGGCAAATATCGTTGGCTAACCATTTAACACATTTAACATCTAGGCTAACCATTTAACATCTAGGCTAACCATTTAACACATTAAATGGTTAGCCTAGATGACTGATTGCTATTTTTTTATTTTACTGCAAAATAACAAATAAAGCATTTATTAAAAAGACAAAAAACGTGCTTAAAAGATTTTGCGGTAAAATCCTAGTATATGCTACGGCCTTGGCACGATTTTGAAAATTGCCACCAACACCTAAATGACCAGTTTACTGCTCATCATAATGTCACCAAATCCCGTGTTACCATACATGGAGGCTACTCTAACCTCCATGGTATGGTATACTGGGATTAAACCGATTTTGTTTTATACAAGAATACATATTTTCTTTAGTTCAACTGCACATGCGAGTCTCTAGATTCTCGAGGTTACTGGAAACCAAAGTTACTGGAAACTTGCTTTGCCTTTCTAAAAGACAATTTGATTGGAGCTGCGAAAATTGGCTCTATGCCAGCTGCCTGAATGATGCTCACCTGTGCCAAGGAAGTAATCATTTTCAAATTCGATGCAAAACTCACTTTTTGGGGGGATCGCTGTATGAAATTCCCCGACTTTTCCAGATTTTGACTAAAGTAGTTAAATTACCTGAATTTTTTGGCTAATTTTCGAATTCCCTGACTTTTCCCAGTTTTCCAGGTAGTGTGGCAAACATGTAAAGATGAATTACTAAAACATAGTTGACATTTCTAGTACACATAAATTATTTAAAAGATAATGCAATTAATATAGATTTTAGGGTACTTTTCTGTTAAATGGGGGTACTGCTTAGTGGTAAACTTAAACATTCGTGAGAAATCTAATTACATGGCGTTAACCTGAATGATACATCAAATTTCATGAACAGAATAGCTATTTTACATACACTGTGCACCCATAGAAGAAATTAAAAGACCAAATGATAATGAGAGAATAAATATATGTTTAGAAAGAGTGATATCTAAACACCTGTTAAAGGCAGTTTAAACTGGGTGTTTTGTCATTTGCGTATTCAAAATATCAGAGTTATTTTTCTTTACTCAGAAAACATTGTACAAAAAACTTTACTTCGAGATGGAACAAACAACATTATAATATTAAATTTTGTTATAAATTGGGTAAACCTGCTACCGAAATGTTAGAGATGATTTGAACTGTATATGGTGATGTAGTGTTATGAAGAACACAAGTGTGTAACAGGTACAACCGCTTTAAATGAGGGCATTAAGGCATTGAAGATGAACAAAACATAGGACACCCTTCAATTTCAAAGAACGAGGAAACTGTTGAGAAAATTTATTCTTAGGTAAATGCTAACAGATGTGTAACAACTCAGCAACTTTCATACATACTTAGGGTAAGCTAAGAGAGCTGCAGGTTAATCTTAATTGAAAATCTGAAAATGAGGAAAAGTTGTGCTCTATATGACTTGGATTTTGACAGAACAACAAAAAGAAGGTAGAAAAGCTTGGTGTGGAAATTTATTGACTACTACAAGACAGGACAACAATTTCCTAAAGTGTATCATTGCAGAAGATGATGCCTCATATGTACAGTATCACCTAAAAACAAAACGATAAAGTGCACCCTTGCCCCCCTCCCAAAAAAAGTGAATTCTGAAATTAAAAACGAAAGTAATGACTGAATTTCTAGATTAATTCGCCATAAAATTGTCCCTGAAAATCAATCAATTAATTAGTACTTTTACTAGTTGTTTTTTCAATTACAACAGTCGATTACGGATAAGGTTAGAAGGAAATTTTTTATACTGAGTAATTGTTTCTTTTAGACAATAATGCAAGGGTCCATTCAGCATTGTCTGTAAAACATTACCTAGCTAAGCATTCAAATGCAGTGATAAATTGCCTTTTTTTTTTTTTTCTTTTTTCAGAGTTTAAGATGGAAGGACAGAAGTTTGAAAGTGTCTCAGATATTAAATCAAATGTTACATGTATTTCAAGAATGGTTAATTCCAAAACTTATAAATAACATTTTGATGACCTGAAGAAAAGTTGGGAAAATTACATAGACACCTCTGGCATTTATTTCAAATGAAAATTACATTGAATTTTACTTGAAGATTAGTAAATTTTTCTTATAAGAAATTGCCCAGTTAGTTTATGGGTGCACCTTGTACAATGAATATAATACATATGTTTAATGTGGACAAAGATCAATTCGTGCAATTTTGTGACGTTTTTTAAGCATTTCTGTGTCTTCTGCTTTGGAGTTGTGCTTATGTAAGCATTAAAGAAATATTTCATAATTTCAATGTTCCTCATCCTGAGAGAGTTGAATAAAACAGCCAATTAATAAATCAGACAGGCAATTATAAATTACCTTATTGGAATTGAATAAGGTTAGCGTCATTAGTAAATACCTCCTTTTGCCTTTAGAAAGAAACATGCACTATATATATATACATGACTATACAGACACATGCATCGTGTCCATTAAGTCCTTGCCCGGATTTTACTTTCACAACTGCTGGTCACTTCCAGTTACAAAAATGTTTTAAATGATGCAAATATTTTTGTTTTAACATTTCTAAATTAATCTGGGGGGGGTAAAAATTACAAAGTCTAACCTTTTGCACATTTTCCCACTCCCTACTCATATTTAAGAAAATTTTATACTTTTTATAAAAAAAGAAATGTAAAAAGCGTATCTTCTGTATAAAAAAAACATTTGTTTTAAAACTGGAAATCTTAATCAGAAGCTGCACACAAACTGAAACATGAAATGTGTGTATTAGCAGATAATTAAAAATAAAATATCAATTCAGAAAAATGTTTTGACATTAATAAATTAAGTCACAGGTATTTCTTTACAGATTACAAAGAAAATTATTGATAAATTATAAAAAGAAAACTCTCCATATTACATCTCCAAGCAACGGAAATTCAATTTAAAAACATCATTGAAAAGGTATTTTTCAGAATTTAAAAAAATTATAGAATTTTTAGTCCTCCTTGCTTTAAACGCTAAAGCCTACTCTAACCTTCATGATACCGTATACTATGATTAAACCGATTTTGTTTTATACAAGAATACGTAATTTCTTCAGTTCAACATGCACTGCACATGCGCATGCGAGTCTCTTGATTCTCGAGGTTACTGTAAACCAAAGCTACTGGAAACTTGCTTTGCCTTTCTAAAAAACAAGCTGCAAAATTGGCTCTGTGGCAGCTGCCCATATGACTCTAACGCGCGTCAAGAAAAGGATCGCTTCCAACGTCGGCGCAAAACTCTCATTTTTTAGGGGGATCGCTGGGGGGGGGGATTGCTGCATGATATTCCCTGACTTTTACCTGAATTTTTTGGTCAATTTTCGAATTCCCTGACTTTTTCCGGGTTTCCAGCTAGCATGGCAACCCTGATTTAATAAAAAATAATGTTAGCTTTTCTATTGTAATTTTTAAAAAAAATTTCCTTCCTATCGGATAAACTCAAAACCATATGCAAATACTTACTTTTTCAGAGAATTTTGATGAATTTTTAAGTACCATTTCAAGCCATTCAAACTGATAAGCTGGATCAATTAAACCAGATGTCATATTATTTGGGGTATACCACAAAATAGTATTCAGACTTATTATCCTCAGGTTAGGTCTCACCAATATGCTGTAAAATCCACCTAGAAAAGAAAGTTAATCTTATCTATGCATATTACCGATCTAATTTCATAAAACTGCCTGTCTCATTTCCTATGTCTAACCGCTTAGTAACAGAAATTTAAAATAAATTACATAATTATTCACACTAATACATCTTTAATGTGAGACAGCACCTTTACAAATTTCATGTTTTCTTGTCAAGACAATTTTTACAATTTTATTCCTAAGAAACCAAACTGGTTAGCAATTATTTTTCTTTTAAACATTAGACAAAATTGCAGTAAAGCTTTCTTTAAATGAAATCAATCTGAAAGCCGGATAAATTTAGCAGATATCATTTTGATCCTGATACTCAAAATTTGATTTACAGATCAGATTCATTAAAAACAACTCACACATTCTCCTGCATTTGGATGCCTTTTCCTTCCTTACCAAATTGTCTTATTTTGCAAGCAGTTCTTTATAAGTATGACATAAAAATAACAGATTGACACATATTTTTGGTATAGCTCACTCAAAAGTTATTAACAGCCACAATGTTCTTCAATTAAGCCACACCATCAATTAATATTGCCAATTTGATAATAAATAACAAAATAGGTATAATCTGCTTGGTTTTTCCCCCTTTGTTTTCTTGTAACCTGCACCCTTACTGTCTCATACGACTAATTTAAAAATTTCTCCCTCCTGCAAATTGAGAGATGGGGATCCCTATAAAATTATATTTTCTATGGTATGATCAGACTATTAGATGATTTATTCACACTTATCATCTTATTTCAAAAGTTTATGAGTACATACACAACATTTTTTTGCTTTTGAATACTTTTCAAAATACTGCTGTTTTTAATAGCCAAATAGAATGCAACTGCATTAAAAAGCTGTGATGTAACACTTATATAATATTTAGCAAAGTGCATGTTAATTTCAGTGATACGCACTTCAGGGAATGAAGTACGTGAAACTGTTTATATGTATCATATTCTTTATGTAATTCACTTTCTATTTTATTCATACTTACTGTAAATGATGATCTCAAAGATTTTCATTGGGTTTTCAAATGGGCCATTATCCATTATCCTCTATTAACTATAATCACCAGTTCCAGTTACCAAGGCCACCCTACTTTTGGGTGCTAAAGAATTTATGTTGTACTTCTCATACCAAAAGGTCAGAAAAAAGTAACAGAAATACACATCTACTGGATGATGCCTCAGTAACTCCTAAAAATGAAAAGGCAGTGTGACATTATAGTAAACACAATTTAATTAAATGAATACCCATATTGTACAAATAGATATTGTAGAATATCATACATACTCTAAAGCAAGAGTTCTCAACCAGGGGGAATCCACCCCTAAGCTGAATTTCCTAGTTTCAGGGAGGAATGTGATCAGCCTGACAACATTTTGCAACATGTGTGCACTTGTCTGATTCTTTCACGGCCTGCACTAATTTTGTACATTTTTGACAATATCATCAATGCAGTGTTTCACAGTGTTGTCAGAATACGGCATTTATAAAAACTTTTGTTTACTTTCCAGTCTAAGAACAATATCTCAGTTACTTTCAACTGAAAAGGTTTATCGAGTGTTTTTCCAATAATAACAATGTTCTTGGCCTTTGCAATGAGTAGGGATAACTCATATGAAGCTTCCAGCACTTTTTCAGAAGACTGAGCAAAGAATCCAGTATTATCCAATTTCAGATATTTCAGATTTGTACATTTTGCAGCAAGAAGCTACTTCAGCTTGTCTTTTAAGACACTACGTTTTGCTGACAAATGTTGCTGCAGACGAGAAGGTTTCACAGCATCATTGCTCTATAATTCATAAGAAATAACACATTGCATCTGGTCAACACCACTTTCTTGTAGAGCAGAAAAACCATACTTAATATTATCATCACTGTATTTGTGTTGTTCACCAAACTCCTGATGCGGGGAAAAAATAACAAGTCGACTGTTTATTTTCACCTTAAAAATACATGTAACTTGTGCATCCAGAACTTGAATTTTTGATAAACATTACCTTTGATCTTACATTACCGCTATTCAGTGCATGCACAAAAGCTCTTATGGGTGGATATGTTTTGACAGCTATTTGCTAGTTTGAAGGCACAAAAAAGTAAACTTAGGATGGATAGCCTCTGTAAAGT
>KK115312.1:50868-61219 GCA_000611955.2 Stegodyphus mimosarum | reverse complement strand
TTCCTGCTTTGGCAAAGTTTTTGTTCTTAACATACATGTTCTTTAGCCCAACTAAGACACAAGCGCAGCGTAACGCGGGTAGTGCGATGGGTACGAGCAGCTAAGTACTGCTCACCTGGCTCATGCTACCCTTTAACGACATTGTGTCACTTTGAAAACCAGTGATGTAGAGCTGAATCAAGCTTCAGATGTTTCGGCAAGATTAACACAAAAGAATGAATTTCATGAAGAAATTTCTTGTTTAAAAAGAAACAAAGATATTAAGAATAGTAAATTAAGTAATCTGAACTACTTTTGGATGAGAATGAGTATGTGGAATTTGTGTAAGTGTAAGTTCATCAAATGCAGATTCTGATCAAAATAAAAAACATCCCAAGCTTTTGCCTTCTTGGCAGAAACTGAATCAAATAATTATGAAACCCCTCCTTAAGAGATATTATACATAAGACTCTCAAATGTTGTTACACTGCATCAGGCAAGAATTTTGGGAATAGAAAGAAATTTAGCTTGAAAAACTGTAAATGAATGTATAATATGCTTTAAAAATAAACCCACATTTTCTGAGTAAACTTTTGGATAACCTGTTAGCAGAGAGAATTAACCCTAGTCCTGCAATTTATTACTGTGGAATTCACTTCAGTGGCCCAATTTTAATTAAATACAATGGTGAACACAACAGCATGTTTAAAAAAAAATTATGTTTCAATGTTTGTGTGCTTTGCCACTAAGGTGATTCATTTAGAGTTAATAACAGACCTGTTTACAGCCACATTAATTGCAACTTTAAAACACTTCTTCGCAAGAGGAGGAAATTTTCTTGTTTATATTCTGATAATGGCCATACCTTTGTTGGCACAAATTCAGAAATAAAGAGGTTGCATAATGAGTTATCCCAATGAAAGTTTAGCTAATTAGCTATGCTCAGAAAAAAATTAGTTTGAAGTCTATTCACCTAAGACTTTCAAATTTCAGTAGACTACGGGAATTTGTGGTGAAATCTTTTAAATGCCATTAACAACATGCTGTAGGCTCATAATAACTCAGACTTATGTCTGAAGTACTGTAACCACAGAAATAGAAGGCATACTAAATAGTAGACTACTTGTACCAATGTCAACAGTTGCTAACGACTATTCAGTTCTAACACCTAGACATTTCTTAATAGGCCATCTACTACTGTCTATTTCTGAGCCTAATGTAACTGAAAGATCAGATGATTCTTTATCTGATGGCAAAGAACAACTACATTAGAGCGATTAGTTTGGAAATATTAACCCCATGATTATTCACATCACTTGAAACTAAGATATAAAGAGAAATTTTCAAAGAATAATATTCATCCAAACAATATGGTCTCACTGAAGGTTACTAGTTTAACACCATATAAATAGAAGCTAAAACTTATAAATAGAAGCTTGTGTACAAGTAATAAAGGGATCAGATGGAAAGTTTCGAGTTGTTCTAGTAAAAACTTCTGAAAGCAGTTTTAGAAGAAGTATCAACTAAATTTGTTTGCTTCCAATGAATGAATGAATTTCCATTTTGCATAGATTATAAATAGTGTATCTGCATCTGTATATATTTGTTTTCATATATACTTGACTTTTATTCATTTAATATCCTTACTGTTTAACACATAGACTGCTACGCTAGTTTGTACGAAAATCTCCATCAGGCTACGAGCACTGCTTTACCACGTGTCAATTGTTTCTGAGAGTAAGAGAACATCCAGATCAAAACACTTCGGGGCATTCATTCAGCTGAAAATCTTTCCTCAAGAACAAAGTATCTATGAAATCGGGTAAGACTCGAAAATTATTTCTTCATTTCCAAATATTTTTTCAGTAGTGATGAATGGTTAATATTTTTTGTGTTAAGATTGTTGTGCTAGTTTTTTGCAATGTCTAAAAGAAAAATGAAAAGTTATTTTTAAGTGAATCACATAGAAGAAAAAAAACCTTATGACAAGTTACAAAATTTCGAATAGTCGCTATGAGGAACACCCTCGACTTTTCAGAAAGATGCTTATAAATAGAATTATATCATCAGATTCTGATTTGGATACCGATAAATGCAGTAATAATAAATGTGGTGTTGATACTTCTAAGTATATTTTACAAGAATTTGTTGTTTAGGAGGAAATAAAAATTGACACCGAAAATAACACAATTGAGTTCAGTGAATGGAATGAATTTGTCAGGAACAATCATTTTCGTTCCTTTCTTTCACCATTCAACAATGAATTTTTTCAATTTACTTTTCCTCGTAAGTACTCAAATTAGCGTTGCCTGAATATGAATGACATGGCCTGATCAGAATTTTTGCCGCTCAACATGTTAAAAGAAGTGTATTTCCTTATAAATTGTTCAATGCTGAGCTGTTACTATAAATGCAAAACGGAAATTGAGATTTCAGTGTGAGGGATATGTTACATCATTACACCTATGCATCACAGTTCTCTAGTGGTATTTTTTGTATATACTTTAGAGAATAAATGGGTATGTTCATTAGCAGAAAACAGTTCAAATGCCATGTGGGATATGACTACTCAAAGGTTGGCTTATTACTTGCAGCTATTATTGGTGCAATGCAGATGCATGCTGAATTTGCATGGAATAAGGTACCACAGCCTGATATTCAGGATCTTTTATCAATGACAATGTGATATGCAACCTGTTATAGCAATTAAAAATGGGTACAGGAAGTACTGAGTTTAGCCCATTCCTTAAATGCAGAGATTTGTCACTTGATTCTTCTCTACCTTACATCATTTGTCATCTGAATATTCTTTATCTTACACCATTTATCATACACCCCATAAATATATTTTATAACTCATAACCTTATTGTTACAATTTTACTCAACAGCAACATATAAAGACATAATATTGTGAATAAATCAACAAACAGTGTGCTATACAAAACTAGTTAAGAAACTTATTGCCTAGTTCGAAAGATATTGAAAAAGAGCATACCTTTCAAGAAAGTAGACCATGCAGTTTTAGGCAACAATTTATCCCAACCACCTTTCTTCAAATATCCATCATATATAGAATATGATGTTTCATTTGGTAGTACAACATTCGGTGGGAATGTATCATGATTTCCAATAGAAGGAAACACAGGAACGTCAGGAAAAGCAGATATCAATAATTCAGTTATATTATTAATAGCTTCAAACACAACGTTCCAGTCCGGATCAAATTTCAAAGTGTGGGGAAGATTGTCCCTGAAAATAAATACAGAAACAAAATATTGCCAAAAAATAATAATTATAATAATATATTACTTAGAAACTTTTAAGACAGTTTCAACTTTGGAATAAAAACAACTGCACCTTTAAAACATTATACCTTATTATTTACTACTACAAATTACTTATCCATGAATGGTTAAAACTGGAAGCAAACTGTTAAAATAATAATTAAGAAATTTAAGTGTATTAGCTATATTAACATCAGGTATGAAAAATATTCAAAAATGTTTTATCAAAGACAGTTCAAGGTGAACACTGCTCAGTTAATTCACCGGCAGTTTTGTATTATTAGCATTACACAAAGTACAGTCACTAGACTAAATTAAGATTCTACATATTAAAAATCACATCAATATATACATATAAATATTCAAAATAATAAATAAATATATATGCTACATGCAGTCTATTAATTTGCATTATCTTTCATTTATAAAATCCATTCATCATATTCATTACTCAAAAATACAAACATGCTTAACTAGAAATAATATACAATGCACATACCAGCACCTTTTGCTAAAAAGAACACTAGATAATACAATATTACCCTGCCACTAACTAATGAATACAGGAAAAATGCTGACACAATGAAAATAAAAAATTTTTGAACATACACAATACATTTACCAAGCGAAGCACAAAACAAATTTGAGAACTACAAACAACATGTTTTGCACCAATGGAAATATGTGGCAAGCACCTGCTTATATACAAGCATAGGTACTTATGTATTCTTCCATTGACAATGAAAGTTAGGTACATCAAACCTTGAAAGCTAATAGATTCCGGCCAAAGCTGTTTTGCTCATTCCTGCGGAATTCTCGCCACACTTCTTACAATAAAATATTTGTCAGTCTCTCTGTATTATTGTCCTCCGCTATAGTAGAACTATAGTATACTACTATAGTATAGTCCACTATAGAACAACCGACCTGCTTTCCTTTAGGACTTTGTTAAAAAAAAAACTTTCACTGATTTCTACTACTTTGTTAAGCGCTCTAACTTTACCAGAAACTCTATTTAGAATGTTATGAGCACAATCTTCCCGCATATAATTTTCCCAGTCTACTACTGTTATGTCATGAACTGCAGTCTAGTCACAAATGTGATTCTACAGCCCTCAAGCCATGTTCCCTCTTGAATGGTTATTTTCTTGTCATAATTTTTTATGCCGAACTGGCACTTCATTTATCCATTTTCAAATAAAGTACCATATCATGTCTATTAATACATAATTTATTTGGTGGTATGATGCCATAACATAGAAAATAATCCACTGCTTGCTATTCTGTAGAAGACAGGTTCCAAATTTCAATGATATTTTTAAAGTACAAAAAAATATAGCAAAACAGTTTATATCCTTTTTCATAAAAGCAAAAAAAGTAGCTTATCAATCAAATGAAAGTGCAGATGTTATGACTGCACTGCAGCATCACATGTATCTGTAACTGGTGTTAAATCGTATTTGTCAAGTTTCATGGGGTCAATCGGATAATACATAAGTACCTAAACATATAAAAAAATTTAAACAATCACTAACAATAAAAACAGCTTGAACAGCCCTTAAGTAATATTCCAAACTTTTCAAAAAGTTAAGTTGGTGTTACTCATAAAACAAAAATGCCAGAGAGAAATAATAATCAAAGCAAGGCAGATCTTGCCAATGAGTATGACTTTGTAGGTAAAAACTTGAAATTTATTCAATTTTCCTGGATCTGTACAGAAGCAGATATTTTGGCTGATTTCATTCTCTAATAATGAGAAAAAATTTTATCACATACGTACTTTTTAAGCAAATTTAAAATATAAGGTTGAAGACTTACCTCATGAATACATTTAGTTTTCTTAAGTTGAAGTAAAATAAATGTTTTACTTCTAGAACCTACTAATGAAGAAAGGAATCTAGGCACTTTTTTCATTTAAAGATCAAGACATATCTCTTTGCATGCCTTACTAACAGTTATGTTAAACATCAAACTTTCCAGAATATGAGAATGTAATCTTATTAATTGCAGAAACCATGACCAGAAGGACTTCAGAATCATTATGCAGATGCTCCACACCTTATGAACTCTCGCACATAAGAACACTGCTTGAGATACTGACTCACCTCCAACTATGTAAAGATCTACTAGTCTCATCCTTTACCCCATCCACATATGCCCTCAAAAGCGACAATCCAAGGTACAAACTGTACAGCAAAATTATTTATTTATTTAAATTTTTTCTTCATAAACTACCAAATTTAAAATGCATTATTTATTTGCTTTAAGATTTTTAACTGCTTATTTGGTAGTACTTATAGCTCTTATCTCCTGAACACCATTATATGATATGCATAGAAAACTTGTAACATTTTACGAATATAATAAAGGTATGAAGGGTCGTTTGGAATATAGCTTATTCACATCATTAAGGCTGTATCTATTAATGGAGTTATGAGTCCTCATCAGTATATCATAGTACAGTGAATTTCAAAGTGCTTTTGGTTGTGGCTTGCTGCAGTTGGTAGGATTTTGTCCTCACATGCCAAAAGCTAGGTATTCAAAGCTCTGCACTGCATTTTTATTTCTCCCTCTTCTTCCTTTTGTTTTTCACAAATTGCAGTGTGTTTTACAACAAGAAATGTTTTATCTATCTGGTTCTGGAGAAATGTTACAGTGAATCCTGTATAAAGATGTATTTAAACAGATATACACTGAGAAGTCTAACTATTAGATATCCCAAATAATATGCTGGTTCACCTTTAATCATAGCATAACTGCATGAACATACATTGTACATTATATCAGTCCACATAATTGCTCCTCAGCCATAGCAATTCATTTCTTAAACATTCCGGTGATGGTAACAAGTTTTCCTATCTATCAACACTCTTGTCCACCAGCACCTGAGCAGTAAAGTTGTTGAACACTGTTACTTCGGTCTGGAGATTGAATATTTGCAAACAGGCTTCTTGCATAGCCTTTTGTGGTTTTTTTCCCTGTGTGTTATATGTATACGAGTCAGTTTTCTTTAGAAAACCCCCATAAAGACATATCTCCTCTTAGGCATATAGACCTCGAGTACTCTGCCATAATCAAATAAAACAAACTCTCCACATTCTCTCTGCATATACTTTCAGTGTTACAATAGACATGGGACCTTTATACATGTTATGAAGTCTTCTAAATTCTCTAAGAGCCGTTGCAGCTTGGATTCCCTAATATAAAACAGCTTTATAAGAAAAGCATACTTGTGTAAGGTAGGACATATATTAAGCATAAATAAACAGTCAATCAAAAAAACTGTTGACTCAATGCTCGCTAACATCTTTTGAAAAGGAATGAGTGGTACTGTCTTGTACACACCAAGAAATTTGCATAATCTACCAAGATTGTCTGAATATCCCAGTGCATGTATGACAACAGCACAATCTCTCCTATCAGCGACTTCTTGTACTTTTTTTTTTCTTTGAATTCATCTACTCATGCTTTCACAATCTTTACACGAAATTTTAGTTTCATTCCATTCCATTAGATTTAGTAGCAGATGCCTTCAAACAGAAAAAGGTATTTTATAAATACCCTGTTTTTATTCACACTAATTAGAAATTTTGAGGTTCTTTTCTGTTAAAGTCCTCCCACCTGGCCTTTTTCTCCGTGTTGATTGGTTAATAATTGGGGTATTGCCATCACAATAGGAGACATCAGTTATGGCATCATTTTCTAGCATTTCTTCACATATTCTATTAATAAGGAAATTTCACTTTTTACTTGCGACATCCGGAAACTTTAAATTCTGGGCTATCATCAACATGAGATTTGGTTGCTCATTACAGAATAAACCACCTGTTTTTAAAAACATCTACGTCTTCTCATGACCTTTCAATATGACATACAACAAATTTGATAATAAAATATTTCTAGAATTATTGGATGCTCTTGGAGTTCCATCAGTTTTGGAAAGGCTACTTTATACCTCCATTTCAGTGTGGGCAAAATTTCGATATCCATTGGCTTTGAATGAGTAAAATGGAAGCATCATTTTCTGAAACTTTAATATTGATAAAAATAATAATAATAAAACTGAAAAAAATAATATGCTGTGTCCAATAAAAAAATTAAAAAATAGCACAATTAACAATGACAGCGGAAGCTTCCATCTTTCCCACTATGCTATTATCCAAACAAACAAGGTACACTGGGCTTCAGTTATTGCATACAGAGCTAAAGACAGCAAAAAAAAATTCATCCACACCCCAAAACACAGCCATTCAAGTTGAAAAAATAATATGCTGTGTCCAATCAAAAAATTAAGAAATAGCACAATTAACAATGGAGCTTCAATACTGCTTTTTATATGTTAATATTGCACAAAGGAAATATTTTATGTGTTCCCCTCCTTTGTGCAATATACAAAAACAAGAGCTATGAGTGCACAAAGAAAAGAAAATCGGTGTTCTCCTTTCTTTATTATGACAGTTCCTTTTAAAGAGAATGTACACAGAGGGGAAAAAAAAGGACAGTTTTATTTCTCCCGGTCTACTGGGCCGATTGACAAAATTCAAACTGTGTTCTTCATGTCTCGAAAGCATGATTTAGGATATATATTAGATTTATATATAGCACTGTTCTAATATACTGTTACATGCGTACGGGTTCGTAATATATTGAATGCACAAGTCGTAAAAAGTTAACAAAAATTTATTCTTTCCACAAGAAATAAATTAAAATGCTGAAATATTTCTTCACAAATCTTCGCACAATATCACAATATCTCAAACGTTTAGCAAAAACTCAGTTCAAAACAGATAAAATAGTTCTATCTCACAGCGAAATCGCTACAATCAATACAGCATTAAGTAAACAAACAGCAGTTCGCTTTTTACAGCTACAAGTATAACAGCAACAACAACAACTAACTAACTAACTGAGATGAGGTGTTTCACCTCGGCTTTTATAAGCTTTTTAATTATCAGTAGAACAATCACGATTTTTCTAGATTTTTCTGGATGGCAACAGTAATTACGAGATATTTATTTATTAAGCATTAAATGCACGCGCTCTTTTATTTTTATTTTTTTTTTTTTTTTCGACGTAGCTTTCTCTTCAAAAATCGTCTGCGTTGCTAAGGCAACATGAAGCAAATCTAATTACAATTCTAAATAAATAGCCAAATAAATGTGAAATTCGTAACATTGCCCCCTTCCCAAGGACTGCACGTCCCGGGCAGTACAATCCCTGGACAGGAAGCCAAACTTACAACTAAAGCATCAGTGCTATAATAAACATTACTTTATAATAACAAAATAAACAATAATTAAAATAAGTGACTTTCAGCAAATTAAATTCTATCCAACGCGAAATACAATTCAAATACTAAGTACAAATACTATCAAATACAAATGCTATTAAACACAAATACTTATCAAATACTACTACTTAACAAATACAAATCAAATACTAAATACAAATAGGACCATGGTCTTATACTATGTACATTACTATTTACAATTATATACACTACGTACTATGGCCATAGTAATGAACTAACCTGTCGTAATGAACGACTTTAGGTTTAGAGTTCGATGACTTACGGATCCGAACCACGACGTCGTTCAGCCTGTTTAGGACTGTGTAAGGACCATCCCAAGGTGATTGTAGTTTCGGAGAAAGTCCTTTTCGACGAGTCGGATTCCATAACCACACCTTGTCTCCTTCGTTGAAACGATGTCCAGTAGCTCTCGTGTCGTAGCGGGTCTTCATCTTCTCCGTCGCCAAGTTGACTCGCTCTCGTGCAAAGTTGTGCATCACTTCAAACCGGGCCTGGAGGTCTTGAATGTATTCCTCAGGTGATGAAGGCGCATCCGGAGGGCGGTCAGATAAGAAATCGCAAGGCAGACGAAGATCACGACCGATGAGCATCTGGGCTGGAGAATTGCTGGTAGTCTCAGGTTTCTCTTCGATCTCAGTATGATTTCGGCCCCTTTCTGACCAGGGTATTTCAGAAGACACGTCGGCATTTCGTGGTGAAGATCCTTTCTGAGGATCGATAGTCATGGCCTCAAACGCTGAAAACAGTTTGTTGTTTTTGAAGTCTAAGCAAAAATTATATTTCCTTAAAAAGTCCAATCCTAGTATGCAGGGGTCTGTAATATCCGCCATATATGCTGTGTGATGGTAGGTGGCACTTCCAAAGGTGATGTTCACATTTACCTTTCCTTTTACATCAATTTTCTCGCCGGACGCAGTCTCGAGAGTAACACAGGATGGCGTCCAAATCAGATTTTCCTCAAATTTTTTAGCTAAATCCTTCCGAATTATGGTAACATTAGCTCCTGTATCAATGATCATACTGCAAGGAACTCCATCGATAAACCCATTAATGGATAGTCCATTACTCTTGCCACACACTGCAGAAATCTTGAGGGCTTTAAAACGGGGTTGTTCACTATCGCTCAAACTCTGCTCCGTGATATCATCATTAATTTACTTCTTGCGTCGTTGCTGGGAAATGGATCTTACTTTCCGTGCTCTGGGGTGTTCTGCAGTTCCTTCGTAGGTGGCCTTCAGCTCCGCAGTTCCAACATTTTGGTTCTTTGTCATTACTTTTCCATCTCATGGCATTTAATTTTCTGTTTATATTGTCCGTCTTATTTTCCGAGCTCTTGAATATTCGGCAGTTCCTTCGCATGTGCCCTAAAATACCGCAGTTCCAGCACTTTACTGCCGGTTTCTTATCACCAATATTCCGCTGCAAGGCATTCACTTGCCTAGTTAAATTATCTAAACGAGCCATCAACTGATCCACTGGCTCGTGGACTCGCACAGCTCTGAGTGAGTGGTGACCTTTACGAGTTGCTTGCTGAGCTACTTCGAACTTCATGGCGTACACTAGAGTGCTTTTTATATCTTTCACATCTGCCATTCGCAGTGCTTGCTGTATTTCAGGATCCCGGATGCCGTCGATGAAGTATTGCAGGGACAGGATTTCTCTTGTTTCTGTCGGGCACTCCGAAAAGGCGAGGTGGGACAGCCTTTCAACATCCGTGGCGAGCTCCTGGAGTGTTTCCGTAGGCTTCTGTTGACGGGATTTTAACTGAAGCCTGCT
>KK115312.1:0-48564 GCA_000611955.2 Stegodyphus mimosarum | reverse complement strand
TTTATTAAAAATATTTAAAAATACAAATTTTAAAAATAAATCAGAAAAAATGGGGGAATTTTATTTGGTATGAACTTAAATTTCGAAATGTGAAAGAAAGAATCAAATAAGTTTAATAAACAGAGATATTAATAAATATATACCAAATTCAATTTACATGGAGGAGTTAAAATTTTGAGAGCTAATTTTTTAAAAACTACTCGTGTGACTTTTACAAAAATTGGCACTTTAGCATAACTTGAGTCAGAGAAACGAAATATGGAAATAAATTGTTACGTTACTTCAGAAAAAGTTAACTTTTGTGTCAAAATACCAATGTTAGAACATAAATCTAATATATATCCTAAGAAGCGCTTTTGAGACATGAAAAACGGAAGTTGAATTTCGTCAATTGGCCCAGTGCAATAGGAGATACAGAACTGTCCCCTCCCCTTTTTTTACAGTGTACACGTCAAGCAAAAGGGGGACTCTGGAGCCAAATTACTGATCATACAGATTTATGCTAATAAATGGTTCTGCTCCTTCAACATACAGGTATTTTATTTAGTGGTGAAGTGAAATTAAGAATCAGGCTCTCCACAAATTATAGAAAAATACCAAATGTGCACGCATAAAGCATACGCACAGAAAACTTTTCAAAAAAAAAATGTTTCAGGTCCGAATTTTAAATTATTCCAGATATGTCTGGAATTCAGACTTTGTACTGTATAACTGAATCCTAATTTTGAAGTGAGTGCTTCCAAGTGGCTGCAAGAACACATCAATAAAAACAATCAATTTACAAAAACATACCTTAGAAAATAAGACAATTCTGAAAAAAATATCAAGTGAGAATGATTTTATAGAAAGTATCTAATAGAAAAGAAGAACAAACTGAAAATTATGATGGAACATAAGACAGTAATGGCTGCAGTGATGAAAATGTTAAGACCTTAAAAAAAGCAGACTCAGATGATCAGTGCAAATTCTTGGAAATAAAAGCAAGACTCAGTAGCACAATTTTCTTCTGAAGCAGTTTATCAAATTAATAATTAAAAGTCAGAAATTTGTTACTATTTCATCAGAGTTAATTTTATAATATTACATTTAGAATTATAATTAGAGATTTATAATATTAAAATGCCAAATTTATAAAACTTTATTGCCAAAAATTAGCATTTTTATACCTAAATTTAGAGTTTCTGAAGAATATCAGATAAAATTTCAGAGAATGGAATAGCAAAACTAAATGCATATGTAATTATCTTTATGACTGGTCGATAGCTATAACATATTTGGGCAGCTGTTTCGCAGTATACTTTGATGATGCATAACAAAGGAGAGACTTGTACACAGACGTGGTCATATCGAACATAATTTTCATAACATATGATTATGGGCAGAATACACACTCCACAATTTTATACAAAAAAACAAAGCAAAGCAAAACAAAGAGAGTGATGAACCAAAGAATGGCCTGAAAACAGAGCCAGAAAAAAATAAAGAGACAGAGAGATTGTGCTGCAAAGAACCTTTTATATCAGATTACAAGACAGATTAATATCCAGATACCTGCGTTTCGATTTCATCGATAAGTACAAAATTATCCAGTATGGAAGATCACCCAAGAGAAGATTTTGGTTTAGGTTGTTCATTAAGAGAGAGATTTCAGTTCTTGAAATTTTGACTTTAGGTTTCAAATTAGCTTTGTCATCAGCATTAGGCAAGCCATATGAAATGGACCGCTCTAGAAATGACGCAGTCCAGAAAAGTTATTAAAATTTTTAGAACAGAGAGGGGGAATTAAGGACTATTGCTAACTTAAATTATAATTTTGATTTACATATTTTGTATCTTACATACACTGATGAAATAAATTAAGAAAATTTGCATATTTTACCGAATTGCACGAAAAGAACTGAACTGAAGGAAAAACCACTGCTTCTAGATAAAAAAGCAAATCTTGTACGGCAAATACATAAGTGTACACGTGTGTGTAGGTGAAGTCAGCAGAAAAACAGGCTTTATAAGCGAGTGGAGGATAAGATGAATTGTGTTTGCTAGCACACCACGGCGAATTTCTCGGTGTTATCTAGCAATCGGTTAAATTCACATTCAGTAAAAATGAGTAACCACCAACGTTTAGATGATGGAATGAGGTGGCGAATTGTGGGGAGGCTGGAGGCAGGCCAATTGCAAGTCCAGATATGCAAAGAGTTTAATTTAACGCCCAACATCGTGTGTAACCTATGAAAACAGTTTCAGGACATTGGATCCATCGAGAGAAAGCCTTTGCAAGGTCATCCAAGAGCCACGACAGCCAGAGATCACTATTTGTCTATTTTAGAGAGGCATAACAGAGGGGCTACAGCATCTCAGCTGTCTTGGGACCTGTATGCAGCCACAGGAACCCACGTAACAAGGGTGACTGTTTCCAAAAGACTGAATGAGAGAGGGTTGTTTGCCAGAAGATCGGCTGTTTGCATCCCACTCACGTCTATGGACAGGAGAGTCCGATTAACGTGGTTCAAGCAGCATAGTGATTGAAGTACGGAGCAATGGGCGAACGTTCTGTTCACCGACGAGTCCCATTTTAGCCTAAACACCGATTCTTGCTGTACTTTCATATGGAAAGAGCCAAGGACCTGCTACCTACCCTCCAATGTCCGCAAAATCAACAATTATGGCAGTGGCAGTGTAATGGTCTGGGCAGGCATCATGTTGGATGACCCATACCTCTCCACGTCTTTGACAGAGGCTCTGTGATTGGTGCGAGGTATAGGGATGAGGTCTTGGAGCTCTATGTTCGCCTTTTCCAGGCTGCAGTGGGTCCCGAGTTCATCTTACAGGATGATAGCGCGAGGTCACATAGAGCTCTTCTGTCGACGAATTTCTCGAGAGTGAGGATATTCGCTGGATGGATTGGTCTCCAGACCCCAACCCTATAGAGCATGTCTAGGAAGCTCTGGGGTATTGCAACTTGCAACCCCCTTCCGAGAACCATCCAGGAACTGAAAACAACATTGCTGATTGAGTGGGACCAATAGCCAGAGGCACTGATAAACTGCCTTATTTCCAGTATGACATCAATCCTGAGGCCTGTCTAGCTGTCATGGCACTAACCCCACAAGGTGCTGATACACAGTCTGAGGTATCTGGTAAAATGCGCTCACCAACTGATCGTGCCGTTCTCGCACATTGCGAGGAGGTAGCATAGCAGCACAAATTTGGCTCTCCAGGTAGAACCACAAATGCTCTATTGGATTATGTCAGCTGAATTTGGATGCCAATATATGACTTGAAAGTCAATAAAATGTTCCTAGAACCACTCCCTGACAATTCGACCCTTATGACATGGTGCAATATCCTGTTGATAAACACCATCCCCCACCCTGCCGGAAACACCATTGTCATGAATGGGTAAACCTGGTTCGCAATAATGTTCACATACTGTACAAACATCAGGGATTGTTCTGTGGGGATTTTGGGTCCCAATGTGCTCCATGAAAACATTGCCCACACCATAATACCCCCACCACTGGCTTGTATTTGCCCAACTGTGCATCTGGGAGCACACGTCCGTCGATGTGAAGGACCAGAAAATGTGATTCGTTGGACCATGCAACTTTCTTCCATTCTTCATATGTCCAATTTCAATGTTTATTGGCCCACTGCAGATGCAGCTGGCAATGACGTGCCGTTATTGCAGGGACATGCTTCGGCCTCCAGCTGCGTAGGCCCATACACAGTAATGTATGCTGCACAGTATATTGAGAAACACTGTATGGGTCACTACTGTTCTAGCTTGTGGTGATTTTGGCTGTTGTAGCTCTTCAGGCATGGTGAACAACAATGCATAGCAATCTCCACTCTCCTCTGGAATCAATGTGCCGTCGACGACACACTGCTGTCCGGTGACTTGTTGTTTCACTATCCATACACCACTTTCGATATGTGCTCACAACAACTGCATGTGAACAGCCCACTAAATGTGCCATTTCTGATAATGATGTTCCCAGTCACCGAGCCGTAATGATTTCACCTTTATTGAAGTCTGATCAAATCTCTAAATTTAGGTATAAAGATGCTAATTTTTGGCAGTGTTTAATGTTGGCCCTTTTAATATTAAAAATCAAAGTAAAAACAAATTATAGTTAGAACACTACAGTTATTTTAAAGTAAAATTAACTTACCCTGTCCATATTATGAAATCAGGAGTTGGGTAAATATCTTTCATAGATTTTATTGTCACATTTACGAGGTACTGGGGAGAATCACACAAAAAATTTCCATATAAGCCATTATCTGGATAAGAGGAATATTCATCATGGCAAAGGTTTGATGGATTTCCTGTTCTGGAATAATTCTGGTCTGCATGAATATCAGTAATATGCCAAAAATATCCTGAATAAAATAAAAAGTATAATTAATACTTTTTAAAATGCAGGAAAGGAAAAATTATGCTTCATTCCAAAAGAGTTCAACATAAAATCCAGTAATGTTATGATCCAATATGGCCTTAATAACAGAAAACTCATTAATGAAATTAAGCTGTGTATTATATATTTAGTTGAAGATTGATATTTGTTTAATCACAACTGACACACTCATCTAACATACCAAAAATTTTAACTGCATGAAAAAGGCCATAAATAATCTCAATAACGAATTTTTTAATTCAAGTAGAGAAAAAAGATGTGCTGCATAGATTCCATTTAAAATAAAATTCTTATTACAACTATATCCAACTCTTTAAAGTTTCAAATGGTTAGACATATAATTAAAATAAGCAATACGAATTAGTAATACCACAGATGAGATTATATTCTTTCTGGTATTTTCAGTTAAAGAGAAAGCAGTAAACAAAAATGTGGCTGTTAGCCTTTGGGTGATAATACAGTACAAAGTCCGAGATCCAGACTCGTCGGGACTTCAGCAAGTCTGGATCTGAAATTTTTCCAGATATTAAGATCATCAATTTAATAAGATGGCATGTAGAAATTGAAAAATTAAAAATATGAGATCACAATTTATGAAATAATGAAGCATTTATGATCTAAAGGGTGTCAAAAGTTTACCCCCCCAAAAAAGGCCTTATCTTTATTTGTTTACTTTATTAAACATTTCTTTCAATGTAAATTGTTTAGGTTGCTTCGGTTTTGGGGCTAACATATTCTCTTGAATTCTACAGACAAACATAATTTATTGTTCAGTTACAATGTTCCATTCTGTTCAAGTCCTGTAATTGCCGAGTCCAGAATTCTGACTAACTTGTCAATAGAAATTTTTTTGGTTTCAATAACCTCTTTCTGTCACTTTCTTCACTATCGGTAGCAGTATTTTCTGGATCTAGAACCATACTACAGATTTCTCCATCCGTTAGTTGATTGATGATTAGGACATTGTTATCGCAATGAAAAACTTCTGTTATATCATCTTCATTTATTACCGCTTCTCCACACTGTTTTACAAAATCCATTATTTGGATAATCTCACCTTTGGTTTGCGATATTCGAAAACCTTCAGATTCACGGCTATCACCTTCATCATCCTCACCATGAAATACGGTAAATGGACTAAGTTACGCCAAGCATTTTTTAAAATATCTGGAGACACATCCTCCGACGAGCTTGCTATGCTTTACATAGCAGATTTTATGCTAAAATATTTCAAAAATTCTTGAACAGTCTTGCCATTATACAAGAAATTTAACATGGATTTTAAAAATACTACTTTATGTTTGCACTTCAGCGCATGCACTATTATGATATCCATAGGCTGAATGACAGACTTACAATTTGGAGGAAAGAATAATAAGGATACATTATCTTTCACTAAACTTTAAATAAGGTATGAGCTGAAGAGTTGTCTACAATCAGGACAATTTTTGCGTCATCAGGTAAACAAACCAAATTCAAATGTTACTGAGTCTAGGGTATGAAACGATTTTCAAACCAATTATTCATTAATGCTTGTGTCATCCGTGCTGTTTTATTTTCATGATATGTAACAGGGAAATTAAGCCTTTAAATACTTGAGCTCATGTATTTTTACAGATTACAAAAAGTTTACACTTGTCCATTTCTGCAGCATTTGCACATGCTAATATTGTTAGTTTCGCTTTGGAATCTTCGACATCGGAGCCTTTTCTGCAGAGGTTGCCAAGGTATTTCGCAGTACATATTGCCAGAAAAGGCAAGTTTTATCAGCATTCTAAATTCGTTATGGAGATAACTTTTCACTATTAATGAGTTAAATGAATTCATCTGCAAATAGTTCAGCCTGTTCAGCAACTTCAGAATAAGCTGAAGCTTTTTCCCCTGAAATATTTTATTGCCTTATACCATAGTGATTTTTAAATTTGGTTAACCAACCTGTCCAATATATGCACTCAGTTTTTTAGTTCATTTCTTCAAGAAATATTTTGGCTTGAGCCATTAGCACCCTATCCGTCAATGGCATGCCCTCGCTGCGAAGCTGTCTTACCCATTTAATCATTAGTTTGCCATGATCATCACTTCTAGCATAATAAATATTTTTTCTGTTACTCATTGTGACTGGGCTGTCAGAATCCCAAAAATTCCTTTTTCTGTTTTCTTATATCATATACAGTTGACTTTATAATGCCATACTCCTTGCAAAATTTTGAAAGGGACATACCTTTACCCATTTTTTGAAGCGATTCCACTTTTTGTTAAAGCACATCAAAACATGCTTCCGCTTTATAAATCCTTTCACAGCTCCAGAATTAGAAGCATTTTTTGACATAAATGAAAGTTCAAACTTTAATTTTCATAAAACTGCTGTAATAATAACAGCTTGCAAAAAATAATAAGCTGGATCAAATCAGAAAGTTAAGGAACAAGGCAATCTGCTATATTAACTGCAGTTCCTTGGACTAAAAAAAATATACATTTATGTTGGGTAGAGGCGAGCGAACCTTTTTTCTTATGTGCATGCCTATTAATTATTGTGGGGTAGCTGTCTCTTCTCCCAACACATGTGTCATTCGAGCATATGGAGGTGATGACATACTATATGCTGTGTGATAGTCATTATGATTTGCTGCGTGTTCTTTTTATTCATTATTTGTCTAAATATAAAGTGTGTTGTCCTAAATTGATGGATTCTTTACTCTGAATATGAGCCTCTGAACAACAAATGGAAGTATGTCCGAGGTTATATCAAGAAGAATCGGATGTAAAATACCAAATAGAAATCGAAACTGTCTCAGTGAAAGCCAGAAATGGAGAAGTGGAACATTCCCAAATTAACTGGGGAGAACTACTATTTAGGCATTGAAAATTACAGCTGCCTTATCACTGAAAAGACTTTGCTCAGTAATTTCGAGTATAAAACCAGAAAAGTTAGACGAGAAAGATGAAAGATTGTAGAATGAGAAAAACGCTGACGCCATAGCGTATATAAAACTTTCACTATCGGATCAACAGGCACTTCAGTTCTCCACAGAAGAGAATGCAACAATACTTCGGGAGAAAATAAAATCAACATTTACAGGACAAGGCGAAGATAAAAAAATAGATGCTGGTAATGAGTTAAAAAATTTAGAAATGAAGTTGCATGAGTCAGCTAATGATTATATTGCAAGAGCAAGAGGAATAGCAACTAAGAGTCAATCACTAGGACTAGACGTATCTCCTTGGGAATTGGTGTTTTACACAGTCTGTGGACTTCGTGGAAAATTCTCTCAAATTAGGGAAATTTTAGAAACCCAGCATGAAAAAACAATTGATGAAGTACTCAAAATACTCCGCGAGAAAGCGTCTACACACAGTTCAACAAACGGGAAACGACCTGATGGAAGCAACGCTGAGACGTTCGTATCAGGGAGAAATAAATATTATAATCGAAGAATTCGTTACATTTGCCGATGCCCTGGTCACATTGCGAAAGATTGCTACTACAGAAACAAGAATCCAAAAAGTGAGTTAACCAAAGGCAACAAAGAAAAAAAGAAATCGCAACCTACAAGCGTGAGCGTTTCATTTCATTCTGATGAAAGAAAAAGTGATTTCGTTCTTCAACTTATGCGTGGAAAAAATGAAGAATGTGATAAAATTTGGTTGTCGGATAGTGGTGCAACTGGACGCATGGCAAAAGACTCATTTGGTTTCAGAATATTACATCACAGGTGAGGGAGATTTACCGGGCAGGTAAACATTCAAAAATACTTTCAGAGGATATTGGTACTTTAAAGCAAAAACTATAAGTACAAAATATTCTAATTCTGCTAATTTAACTATTAGTAATGTTAGTTATGTTCCTGATTTAAGAAATAACTTATTGCCACTCACTGCATTAATGGATAAAGGATGTAAAATTGAATCAAGGAATAATTCTGTATTAGTTTTTAGTAGGTGTAATCAATTACTTTTTAAAGCATTTAAGAATAACGGTAGGCTTGAAGTTAATTTAAAACCATATTATAATGCCGAATGTTGTATTACTATTGATTGTACTGGTAATAATTATGAACTTTGACATAGTAGATTGTGCCATTTAAATCCAAAATATATGCTTAATATGAAAGAATGCATTGATATTAATGATGTAAGTGATTTTAAGTGTGAACCTTTTGACATAAGTAAAATAACTACAAAAAATCATCCAAATATTGACATTGAACAGAGTTCAAAAATTTTAGAATTAATTCATTCGGATCTGTGTGGTCCTGTCCAAACTGAATCAATTGGTGGGTCTAAATATTTTATGATCCTAGTTGGATGATTTTTCTGGAATGTATTTTACTTATTTTCTTAAAAGTAAAAATGAACTATCTGATATATTTTCTAAATTTAAAGCTAAGTATGAAAATTTAACTGGTAAAAGAATTAAACGTTTGAGAACAGACAATGGATTAGAATTTGTAAATGAACAATTAGATAATTATCTTGCTAATTCTGGCACTTTTCATGAAAAATCAATTCCATATAATAGTGAAAGTAATGGGAAAGCTGAACGGGCAAACAGAGTTCTTTTGGAAAGAACTAGGACATTACTACATGAGAGTGAGCTTCCGGTAAAATTCTGGGCAGAAGCAATTAATTTAGGGATTCAAGTATCAAATTTAACACTCCGGAAAGGGAAAGAAAAAATTCCTACAGAAATTTGGACTGGCAAAAAACCCATATTAAACTATCTAAAAAAAATTGGATGTGTGGCATACTTTCACATTCGGAACATAATGCGAAACAAATTTGATAGACCATGAAAAAGATTGATAATATTAGGATATGATAGAGAAAAGGATATCGTATTTATGATATAGCAAGTAATAAAATAATTGAAGAATGATCGGTTAAATTTAATGAATCTTTAAAAGGTAGTAATTATATGGGAAAAAAGAAAACCATATAAACTTAGGATATTGAAAACTTAAAAGGAATTTCGTGGAAGGAAAACAAAGTAGATCAGAAAAAATGAAATCCAAACATCTGACAGCTATGAAAAAAATAATCAAAATGGAAATGAAATACCATTAAGAGATCCGAGAGGCTCAAATCAAAACAACTGTCATCAAATATAATCAGTAATGTTCCGAACGATTTTTCAGATGCAAAAAATAGTGCTAATTGGTATGACCGGAAATTGGCAATGGAAAATGAATTAGATTCATTACATAAACACGAAGTGTGGAAAATAGTAGAAAGGCCTGAAAAAACAAAATCAGTAAAAAGTAAATGGGTATATACTTTGAAGGAAGGAAACTCTGGGGAAGTAAAATATAAAGCGCGATTAGTAGCGTCTGGGTTTAATCAAATAAAAAATAAGTATTATACCGAATCATATTTACCAGTTGTTAACATTGAATGTTTTAGATTATTGCTTACACTTTCAGCTAAATTAAATTTGACTGTTAAATTTTATGATGTAAAAACAGCATACTTGTACAGTGACTTAAACGAGGATGTATATATGACTCCTCACCTGGTTATGAAAAACTGATTGGAGAAGGAATAAAGAAAAGTATTTATGGATTGCCTCAGTCGGGTAGAAATTGGTATATGAAAATAAAAACTGAATTAGAAAAACTTGGGACTGGTACAATTAGCATCTGATAATTGTATATTCATTTATAATGGATACCAAAAACATTTTTATACTATGTTTGTATGTTGATGATTTAGCTGTATTTTGTAATAATAAAGAAATGCTTGAAAACACTGTTTCTGAATTTAAAAATGTATTAGAGTTACAGGAAAATATTAATTCAAAATTTTTGGGAATGCAAATAGAAAAACTTGAAAATGGTATATGTTTGTCTCAAACAGAATATGTGGAATCCTTATTGACTAAACAAAGTCTAGAAAATTGTAAAGCAGTAAAAACGCCAATCGTTAAAGGGACAGATTAGGGTTTTTCATATACAAATGAAAAGATTGATACAACTTTGTATCAGGAATTAACTGGGGAACTTTTATATTTAGTGAATAGAACGCATCCTGATACATCATTTGTAAAAACTTATTTGTCACAATTGAATCATGTACCAGAAAAAGGGCATACAAATGAAAAGATTGATACAACTTTGTATCAGGAATTAATTGGGGAACTTTTATATTTAGTGAATAGAACGCATCCTGATACATCATTTGTAAAAACTTATTTGTCACAATTTAATCATGTACCAGAAAAAGGGCATTATCTTTTGGCTAAAAAGGTATTAAGGTATTTAAAAGGCACAAAAAATTTTAAAAAAACTTTTCTCTAGCAATGATTTTGGAGTTTTAAATGCATATGCTGATGCTAGCTGGGGAAATGCAGAAAATGGTAAGTCATTTTCTGGTGGTACTATTTTACTAGGTGATTCATTGATTTATTGGAAATGTCATAAGCAAAGAAGAGTTAGTCTCACTACTTGTGAAGCAGAATTATTTTCTATTTCTGAAATTTGTAAGGATATTATTTCGACTGTAAATTTATTATCAGAATTAAAATATAAACATTTTTTGAATGGTGCAGTGACTTTGAATACAGACAGTCAAGCTGCTATCCAGTGGATCAACTGTGCCAAATCATCTATGAAATCCAGACACATGAACTTATGTTTCCATTTTATGAAGGATTTAATAAAGGACAGTGTCGTTAAGTGGAATATTCACAAACTGATAATATCATTGCAGATTTTCTTACTAAAAGTGTCAGTGAAGAAAAATTAATGTATACATTGAAAGTAATTTCCTTAATTTTTTAATGTAATGTGTTATATATTGTTAGTTTGTATTTTATTTTTGTATTGAAAAAATGTTGCTCACAGGAGGGGTGTGTTGGATAGAGTGAGTGCGTGCATGCGCATTAAATATTGTGGCAGCGTAACTGTCTCTTCTCCCGACACATCCGTCATTCAAGCGTACGGAGGTGAAGATATACTATATGCTGTGTGATGGTCAATATGATTTGCTGCGTGCTCTTTTTATTCGTTATTTATTTAAATAAAGCGTGTTGTTCTAAATCGATGAATTCTTTACTCTGAATATGAGGCTCTGAACAACAATTTAGCCTAATAAATGTAATAAAATATGATTTAAGCCTTTTTTAAAAACGTCCGCTATACATTACTGGCTATGTATCATGAGAATTGGCGATGAAAGACAAGTTCTTCCGCTAAATTTTGTCTTGCTTCTATTGCGCACTGAAGCCTGAACTGTGTTAATTCAGTTATTTATTATACTTACATCTCTTTTCTACACATGATTAAGGGTTATCTGAATCCTCAATAAATAATTGGCACACATACTTAAGGCTTATTGAGAGCCGCCACTAGATATCTTAATCGCCTGATGCAGTCTCCGGGGGGTCCTAAATTCTGCTATCAAGCGCTTCCCTAAGATCTAAATTTTTTCCGCTCCTAAATTTTGGGTCCCAGTGCTTTCTCTAAATTTTAAAAATTTTGTCATCCCTAAAATTTTGCTGCTTGGTGCTTCTCTAAATTCCAAAAATTTTGTCTTTCCTAAATTATGCTGCTCGCTGCGGCCATACGAGGTTTGGTGCGGGTTTTGGGATAATGTGAATAACAAATCAGTTATTCTTAATTCAAATAACACTAAATGTAATCTTTTGGTCTATTTGGTCATTAACAAAATCTGTTTTTAGCATGTGGAAAGAAATTTTTGTTAAATTCTTCCTTGTCAACATTTCTCAGTGCATTTAACTTAAATCGGTAATCACCGCCAAGAGTAATTGCAACATAAAGGGTTACCTTATTTTCTGCTATTCAATTACTAATATAAAAAAATTATTAGGCATCGCTGCATGAGTCATTACTCAAGTTATCATGTGTTGATAAACATGCGGTGATGAAAGCGAAATAGAATAATGATTCACCAGGTTGCCGTCAGGGGTATAAAATATTAATTGTGTAAAATTAACGATGTTTCTAATGCAGAATGTTTCAGTTTCAGATGTATGGCAAAAAGATATGCAGCTATGAAGCCAAATGATTAATCCCAAATTATTAATTAAATTTACGCTAAAATGATTGTCCCTTGAATAACGAGTTGTTTTATTTTTAGTACCGAAGTGTAATTAAGAATCGGAACTCTCCGTATGTTTTATTATGGAGGAAAAAATCAAATGCGCATGCCTAAAGAATATAGGGGAAAAAAAAAAAAGGTTATTGGTGGCTTTGAGGTCTGGATTTCAGATCATTCCAGATACTGGACGTCTGGAACTTGGACTTTGTACTGCATCAGAATAAAATCAAACAAAACTAATGTTTCAAGGCACAGTTTGTAAATTTTTTAACTTCCATCAAGCACATATATTTAACATCTTCACTGCCAACCATGAGTTATCTTGTAGGTCAAAAGAGGTCTCATAGGTTGCTCTGCAAGAAATGTGTTAATTGTCTGATGGAAAAAAAAGAGACAGAGAAAAAACTAATGAAATAATAATAATAAAATATTAATAAATATATATTTGTAAAACCAATTAAAAAGTAACTTCATGATGGATAAATACAAATAATTATGTAATGAAACCAAAATATTTAAAAATCTCTGCAATCCACTAAAAAATGTACAAGCACACAACTTTGAACCACAACTTTAAGAGTTGTGAGCATCTTCAAAAGTAATTTTTTTAAAATAAAACTTGCGGCAGAAATACATAATACACAAGATAAGAAGAAAACAGAAATATAACAACTTACAGAACTGAAAAAGTGTCAGGCTGCTTGCAGAAAAAAGAATGGATGGTGAACTACACTGGTAAGCAAAACTAAGAGATAGAACCCATTTCTCCAAATATCTTGAGAAATACAGGATGGGAATAAATGAAATTAAGTATGGATATATTTCATTGTATGACAATAATGTGTACAAAACAACAATGAAAATGCCACTCATTAGCATGAGTTATGGCCAAGAGTCCAATGCAGTCCAAACTTCGGGTTGAAAGATGGCAGTGAAAATGCAGCTAATATGGTGTGTGGTCGCCTCTGACAGACAGCATGCACAAAGAGTACCCATACTTTTAACAGGAGAATTCAGGAGTGCCTGTCGAAGTTGCACCCCACTTTTCTACCAGAGAAGTTTTTAAGTCCTGAATGGTTCTGGGTGAGGGCTGGCATATCGCAATAGCCCTCCCAAGAGCATCCCAAACATGTTCAATAGGATTAAGATCAGGAGAATTGGATGTCCAGCCCATTTGGTGAATATCCTCGCTTTACAGATAGTCATCAAACAGGTGGGCCTATAAAAATTAACTCAGGGCCAACAACATCCCACGATACTGGTCTTTTTCCATGATGTTGTTGTGATGGTATTAGGTCCCAGGTTCTCTCATTCTCATATCAATAATCGCCGAGAATCAGGTTGTAGACTGAGTCTGGACTCATCCGTGGAGAGAACATAAATCCGCTGATGCTGTGTCCAGTGTTGCATGCAACATTGTAAATGCTCTTTTGTGGGAGTGAGTGGGATGCAAATAGCGGGCTTTCTGTCACATAGTCCTGTCACACGCAGCTTTCTTGAAACTGTCTTCCTTGAAACTTATGTTCCTGTGGCATTAGCTAGGTCACAAGACAGCTGCTTGGCTGTAAAAATCCTCTGGTATCTGGCTGAAAGTACCAAATACCAGTCGTCATTAGTCATCCTAGCTCTTGCGTGATCATGTCCTGGACATTGTTCCACTGTTTCTAAACTGATTCCACAAATTAAAGATGACACTTGGCGTTATATCCAGTACTGTTGCAACTTGAGCTTGGGAAAGCAGTGCTTCAAGCCTGAACAGTCTTGCCATTATTCAAGAAATTTAACATGGATTTAAAAAATGCTACTTTATTTTTTCATTTCAGCGTGTGCACTATTCCGATATCCATAGGCTGAATGATAAGACACAGTTTGGAGGAAAAAAACATGGATACATTATCTTTTATTAAAACTACATAGACAGACATAATTTCTTGTTCGGTTACGAAGTTCCACTGTTCAAGTCCTTTAGTTGCCGTGTTGAGAATTCGACTAACTTGTCAATCGAAATTTTTCTGTTTTCAAAAACCTCTCTGTCACTTTTTTCACTATTGGTAGCAGTATTTTGTTGATCTAAATATAAGTGAAATATAAGCCAAACAGTTATCTACAAGCAGGGCAACTTTTGTGTCATCAGGTAAATGAACCGAATTCAAATTTTGCCAAGCTTCGGGTGTGAAACGATTTTCAAACCAATCATACATCAACACTTGTGTGATCCATCCGTGCTCTTACATGAAATCTAATAGAAAAATCTTTACTCCTTTAAATGCTTCAGATCGTGTATTTTTTCCCAACTACGAAAAGCTTACACTTGTTCCTGCAGCATATGTTTATGCTAAAATTGTTAGTCTAGTTTTGGAAACTCTGACACCAGTTGGAGCCTTTTCTGTAGAGGTTGCCAAGGTATTTCCTAGTACATATTGACAGAAAAGACCAGTTTCATCAGCATTGTAAATTTGTCCTGGAGATAATGTTTCACCATTAATCAGTTCAATGAATTAATCTGCAAATATAGCAGCAGCTTCAGTATCAACTGAAGATTTTTCCCCTGCAATTTTTAATTACAATGTACCAAAACTCTCTCGTGGAATCCACACATTACAGCTATATTAAGAAAGTTTCAAGTTAGCAAAATTACACTTCCCCCCTTAATTGCTCGAAACAAGTGTACTTTCTACAGATAACAAGTTACCTATTTATAAGACCGTTTTGCGTCCCATATCGTGTTATGCCTGCCCTGTATGGGCATATTCATGCAAATCCTATCAAAAAAAGTTACAGCAGGCCCAGAATCTGGTGCTCAGATAGCTTTCAAATGCACCATGGTACATGAGAAATCACAGAATACATAGTTAGGGGTTGAAGAATTAAAATACTTTTATTGTGGCTTGTCTGGAAATTTTATGAAAACTTGAATACCATTTACAACCCTGTAATTAGGGCATATGACTATGACATTAATGACCCATGCAATAGTATAAGACCTATGGCTATCTTATGTAATTATATGACCTAATATTATAATGTTTCTCTCATTTGAATTCTATATAATGTTATTTATTTAGATCCATTAATTTACTTTTCCTTAAATGTGGCACCAGTTGAACTCGCACTTGCACTTTGTAGTTAGTGTAATTTCTCTTGTATTATTATGTCGTGTTCCCATCAGGTCCTTCACCAGTTCACGAGCCCCTTTTCAGCCTTTCCCAGGTCACCTTCAGAGCCTTATGCTTAACTTTTGTCACAACCAATAAATTTCTTGATATCTGTTTACTCACACCATTCTGGTCTTAATATCTAATCTATATTCAATCAGATGTTACCTTAAGTTGTGATAATAGTGCATATATATCTAAAAAAAATTTTTAAAAATAGTTAATATTATGCTAGGTTATTTCTCTGTATCATTCAAAGTATGTATTTTGTTCGATGTGGGGTAGGGTCCATGACCCAGGCACCCTGGTGTTGCACCAATACACTCGTGGATCCTAGTTTCTCTTAAGTTTCACGGAAGCATCGCTTATTGGCTTCTATTTTTCTTGTATTCTTCTGCAAGTTGGAATCCCAAATATTTAAAAAATTAGCACCACGTTTGATGTTCAGTAGATGGTTTCTTAGTACATAACAAAATAATTTACGCATTTATTGCAGCAACTTACAACAGTGCAAAATATAATGCCATGGGCCAACCAATGATTAGATTTCCTAACCGTTGAATATGTGGCAGCAATTTTGTCTACAACATCAACTGCTCATTTAGATAAATTATAGAAAGTTATGTCAGGTTTTTTTCGATTCTCCAGTTGATGGGTCTATTGCCTGATTATTATGCATAGTTGAAAGCAAAAGAACATTCTTATTTTGTGAGGGTATATGTGAGACAATTATTGTCTTTTGGAAACCAAACATGGAGGAGTAAATTTCTCCCTTCTTTGAACTCAAAAACATTGGAGAAATGTCTCTTTTATTTTTTCTTATGGTTACAACGATAGTTATTCATCTGCAGATACAATATCCAATAAATTTTTCACTATCACATTTCTTCATCATAACTGTGATAACGCGCCATATCGGATGAACAATTTGAAAGCTTATTTGCATACTCAGAACTATAACGCAAATACTCGCACAGGGTATAATTTACCCACTGAGGTGATTTCCAGAGAACTATTTTCAGAATTCGGCCCCAGATCTCCTCCCCTTCATGGTTATGACCTTGGAGTCAGCTATAAAAATACTCATCAAGGTTACTCGAAGGTGGGTATCTCAGGTAATGCCGGGTTAAGAAGTTACAAGATATTACTTCATTCCAGGTACAGAAATTTCAAATATTATTATTTACGTCATTTGATTTGTATAACACTGTAACACGAAGTGAAAATTTAAATAATATGAAACATGAACCTAAAAAATTTCAGACCAAAACTGAAAAATATATAATTTCTTCTATAAATAAAGGTTCATTAAACTGTACTAATTGAGAAGGTATGTTTGATAATTTGTATTTTACACGTGAATCTGATAAGATTTTTTATCGAAATAGATCGATGTGTACATAAACATCGAGTTTGTGTAATTCTTTAACTTTTTACTTTGGTTTTGTGTAGCTGACATCTTGAAATTGTGCCTTGCTGGCCAATCGCCAATTTCTGCCAAGGGGCACCCTAAAATATATTTTTACCAATGACTTTTTTGTCATTAATAAATGTAAGAAAGAAAAATATCTTAAATTATAAGCTAATATACACCAAGTAACAAAAAAAATCTCATGATTGCATAAAGCCAGTCATGGTGCTCAGAGGGTTAACAAATGCTGTCTCAAGAACTTTCCAAAGGATCATAACAAATGTAACACAATACAAACATTCACTTGGTCTAATTGGTCTGAATGTTTCAAAAAATATTTATAAAACTGATACAAAAAGAAGCCATTCCTCCACTCCCTTATTCAAAAAATAAATAAATAACCAAAAAAAGAAAAGAAAGAAATCATATCTTTCAAGAAGAATCGGAAACAGTGAACAGCTTCTATGGCTAAAAAAGCTAATAGAATTCAATCTATAAACCCCACTCATGTATGTAATAAACTACAATTTGATGTCAATATTATCCAACACTGGTTCAATACGAAGAAAATTAAACCCAGCTAAATGCAATACTATCTACTTCAGAAGACACAAGACTAATATTCAAATTCCTGGTCATATCATCAGTAACAACTCAGAAATTCCAACTGTTAAAAAGTTAAATATTTAGGCATCATCCTAGACAGTTAACTTACCTACAAAAGTCATGTAAGCAGTGTTATTCAATAAACAATTGCAGCTAAAATGAGTATTTGCCCTTTAATTAATAGAAATTAAAAACTCTCCATGGGAAACAAGAATAAGCTAAGAATGCTACGCCCTATGCTACACTATCCCTGTCTAGTCTGCAATCAACAAGTCACTTAGAAGAAAAATACAAATCCTTCAAAATAAAATTTTACCCCATGTACTTTCAGATCCTTTGTATGTGACGAATGATCGAATCCATCATGGGTAAAAGTTTACAATTGGGTGCCCCTTGTTTTTTGGCGATTCTGTTTTGACGCCAACATCGGTGCCAATAAGACACAATTTCAAGACGGCCACTACACAAAACCAAAACAAGAAGTCAAAGAATTTCACAAACTCCATGTCCATGTACACATCGACCTGTTTTCACTTAAAAAAAAATCAGAGAATTGCACAAACTAGTCATTGCACATTGCCTTGACTTTGTCCATGTGCACATCGATTTATTTTCAATTAAATAAATCAAGAAGCTAAAACAATGTTAAAACTCTCATGGTAACCAGAAATGAGATTTCATCGGCAAAACGGAACAAAATTTTTCGCCAATTCAAAAGGGCACCCACTTCTACACTAGAGCCCCATCATGAATTAAGAATAATCAAACTGACAGCTTCATCACTTCAATCTACCATTCATAATTTCTTTGAAAGACTCAAAAATTCCTCGTATGATAGCATATGAAATTTTTATAATTATGATCCTCAAGTTTTGCAAGATTTTTAAAGAACCAAAATCCATATTTCATAAAGTAAATTGGCGATTCCTTCATTTAAAGAGTGTCTCATCTTAGCAACCTTTTCACCCTGCTTGGCGATCAACTCTATATCTGGGGGATCAGAAACCGCTCACTCGCTAAACTTTTTAATTTTTATAATATTGCATTTTTGCCTATGGCGATGCAGTGTGAACTGCATCTATTAATTCTTAAACTGGCCTAACATCAAAATTAAGTTTAATAGAAGCTAAAAGCCCTACTGTACTAGGGACTTATGTTTAATGCAAATGGATTCGATTCATTCATAGAATTCAGTCAGGCATGGTATTTTCACCGAGGCATTTTCACCGTCAGCAGATACCAACTAAGACAAATGTAACCCAAAATGTTACTGCACAGCAAAAATTTTTTTTATTAAAGTTTAAATAAAAAAAAAAACACCGCTTAATAAGAAAACGCATTTGCCATCCTTGGAGATTTTACATAACAAGCCTCTACAAACAGAAACTTTATAACATACACTTCAGTCTAAATATTAATATCAAGATTTTCAAAATTGAATTTTCCCGTTTGAATATCTAATGGTATCGCTTCATGTAAAACTGATCACATGCAAGAGATCAGGATGAAAAATGGTAAAGAATAATCAGCGATTTTAAATAAAGGTACGCAGATTTACTTTACTCACCTATTCCGTGGTCTTTACAATTGGCATACAAAATGTAATTCCACAGGTACAGAACTGTTACAAGATATGGAAGCAGGTCTTTCATGATTCTTCAAGATCAAGCTAATTTTAGTGATATTCAATTTAAAAACAGTTACATGAAATATTAACAAAATCAAGAAGTTTAACTGAAATTTTAATCCGAAATACTTCCTATATGGTGATGAACTTCCATAATGATATAAGAATTTAAAAATCACACTTTGTACTAAACATAATCATTCACATTCGAAAACGGAAAGCTCAGAAAGTACGGAAAAAAAGGTTACGCAATACGTCTTGCCACTACAAAAATAAACGAAAGTCGTTGTTTGCAGAAGATCTTACGAAGGGAAAAAGGGAATAAAGAACCTCTATGTATATTCTCTGAAGGGAAGAAATACAAGGAGGTTAAATCGAGATTTCTGGGTTGTGGGAATCAAAGCGTATGTATAGTATGCTTTGGTAACGAATACTTGATACCAATAACTTTCCGGCCAAGTCACTTGGCGCCAGCTCTCGGCCAATTGTTATTTCGGTAACAGGAAAGAGCATTCTTTAGTAGAATTGAAAGTGGATGATGTGTTGCTTCTGTCGTTATGACAAAGTATGGTTAGTAATTTTTCCCTGGATTTATTTTAATGCCGTGTTTTATGCACTTATATATTGTGCTTCATTCATCTGAATTTATTTAAAATATGTCTAATAACTATGTTGCCGGTTGAGCGTATGATTCCATTGAATAAATCAATTTTATTTGCTTGTGAAGTGCTTACTCTTCATTTTGCGTTTTATTGTTGTTTAGTGTTGTTTTTCTGAATTTCTTTTTCTTTTATCACTGTATTTGGGGTTTGTTGTTGGCTGTGTTTACATTCACCGTGTTCGGTTCTTTGCAAAAATGAAGGGCAAAAGTTTACAATTGGATGCCCCTTGTTTTTTTGGCGATTCTTTTTTGACACCAAGATCGGCGCCGGAAGGCACAATTTCAAGATGGCCGCTACACAAAATCAAAATAAGAAATCGAAGAATTGAACAAACTCGGTATCCATGTACACATCGACTTTTTCACTTAAAAGAACATCCTAGAATTGCACAATCTAGGCATTGCGCACAGCCTTAACTTTGTCCATGTACTCGTCGATTTATTGTCACTTGAAGAAAATCTGGAAGCTAAAACGAAGTTAAAACTATCATGCTAGCCAGAAATGGGGTTTCATCGCCAAAACTGAACAAAATTTGTCCCTAATCGAAGGGGCACCCAATTCTATGCTAAAGCCAAATGAAGTCCGTTTTTAATGATCTGGTCAAGAAAAAATTCATAGTGAATTTATTAATTAATGAGGAATCGCCCACGTCAATGGCGCGTTTTGTTTAGCACTTTTTACAAGAGTAAGAAGAATTGGATGTTTGTCAATTTCTTTTGACTTTTTAAGTGAAAATAGATCGATGTGTACATGGACAAAGGGAGTGCTCAGTGCCGAGTTTGTGCAATTCTGGGATGTTTAAGTGAAAAATAGGTCGATGTGTACATGGATACCAATCTTAAAAATACGGCAAGCAGTGGGCGATTCTGCGCTTTTCCTTATAATTCTATCATGTAGGAAACTAGTAGCAAAACCGAATTATTAATAGAAGTAGGTCATGCTAGACAAATATGCTTGTACTTACAGCAAATTCAGTTTAATAAGTAAATTTTCATTGTATTCAATATTCTGACTTAACTATGGCCATTCAGAAAATAATGCTTCTTGGCTGCTTTCTGTAGTACAAGTAATACTTTGGGGATATTTCCGTACTACTGCAGAAAACGGATGATTTGTACGAGATTCACAAAATTTTGTTTCTGTTACTTATCCCTTTTACAGAAACTTAAATATTTCCATTTTTTAATGTATTGAGTTTCCATATTAGTGATCTAATCTTAGCTCCACTAATATGTATCAGTAGCTGTCTTAATGATCTATCATCTCTCTTCCACACACATCGAAAAATGCTACAGCAAGTTATTTTGTTTTATTTCGAGAGAAAGTCAATCTTGTGTAAAAGTAGATTTCTTAATTATTCTAGCTAGCTGGAAAGTACTTTGGAGCAAGATTTTGACTATTTCCTGTTCATGGGACAAACTTGCTAGTTTTTGTTAATAATTGTTTTCTGATCACTTGACAAATAAGATGTGTAGCAAAATATTCTAGTGTGTTATACAGCACATTATTATCATCAGTGTAGACAAATTGTTAAAATTTATAGCTTGCAACTTTGCCTTACATCAAGAATAAACACTAAAGCATAGTCAGAAATTGAACATACTGGGATCTTGTACTGTCCAAGAATAAAAATATTTATAAATTTATTAATGAGTGAAAAAGTTAAAATTTATACAGTATTTATTATATCCCTAACTATTTTGTAGTTATGTACATATGGCTGGTTTTGCATAAAACTTAATTTTTGAAGAAAAATATAAGTAACTACCTGATACTGATTCCATAAACTAGAAATACAGGCTTAGTATAGAATAACTGTGACAAACAATAAATATTACTCATTAAATATGATTGTGTAATTTCTAAAATTTAATTTTGGTTAAAGGAACATTGGATATTTTGATGTACACTTTCTTTGCAAAAAGTTTTGAACAGTTTATCAGCATTTCTTAATCTGTGGTACTCCTAGATTTCCAAAAAAGACAAAGGAAATTCAAATTACCTGTATACACTATACTAAAGCTGAAAACCTTAGAGTTTACAAATTAGACCTGGTTATAATCTAGCGTTTTCTCTCCCAAGACTGATATTTCGGTATATTTATTACTGGTTCTCTTACCATCCTAACAATGAAATAGGGATTTAAAGCACTCTGACTAGTGCATACCTTCAAACACAGACCAGCTATGCAAGAATGGGTAAGCTCATTAATTTGAGTACCAACATTTATTTCATTTTTACTTAATTAGGTAAAGATTATCTCAAGTCTTGAATTATTAAAAGAAAATATAAATTTTCTTCTAGTAATTTAATTACTTAATACTAATATAAAAATAAATAAACTGTATTTAAAAATGCTTTTGAAGGAGATAAGAGTAAGGTGTGACCATTTTAATTTATAAAAGTGGTCTCTACCCAAAGAAAGTTTAAGAAACATTGCCCTAAGTTATCTTAAGTAATTTGTCAAATGACTGAAATTTTTAACAGAGCGGTTGTTTTGGGGGGGAAGGTGTCAGTAAAGTTGGACAATGAAGTCTTGTACATGACTGGATATCATTTAGTAAGTTAAAAATAGTTTTAAAATTTCATGTAAATATTTTATGAATTATAGTTTTCAACTAGTAGTATTTTAAACTCATTTTGAAAAATGTACGCTGTTAAGGCTGTTCTGTAATACTTTATTTAGGTAAAAATATATTTATGAGTGCCCCTTGGCGAAAATGGGTGATTTTTGGCTGTACATGTACACCGAGTTTGTGCAGTTCTTTTACTTCTTATTTTGGTTTTGTGTAGCAGCGATGTTTGGCACAAATATCACTGCTACACAAAGCCAAAATCACAATCCAAAGAATTGCACAAAATCGGTAGCCATATACACATTGACCTATTTTCGCTTAAAAAAATCAGAGAATTGCACAAACTCGGCGTTGCGCATTGACTTTTTTCATGTACACATCGATCTATTTTCACTTAAAAATCAAAGCAGCAGTCTGTGGCAGTCTGTGTCTTCAGTCTGTAGCACATAAAATTCCTTAACAGAATCCAAAAATTTTCCTCGAACCATGTTCCTTTTCTAATGGAGCACTTTATATGGTGACCATTTGAACCTTTCTTTTGACAAACCCATTCAAAGCAATCTGAACTATTTTTATGTTCGACCATACGCGTTTCCTTCTTACAAACAGAACACTTATAATTCTGTTGAATTACATCCAACAAAGTTTATTTTCTTCTGCCCTCAAGCACGTCAAATATATATATACACTTCCGCTCTCTCATTCTGTACTAACACCCACTTTATCGCCGGCAGCCATTTTACGATGCTAAGCACACAATACATGACGTACTTCCTAACTGACATCCAACAAATATTTTGCCATCAGTCAAATTCACTGCAGTCAGGCAACCAATTATGTCGTAATAGGGTTTCCATAACATTTTCCTACTCAGGTTACCATAAATGAAACAAGAACTCGACGATAATCCAAGGGGCACTCTTAACCCACGAAGACACGCGTGGGGTGTTTCGGCACTCCACGCTCAAACAAAATCGCCGGCAATTTTCCCCTATAATCCGAAACGAATAAGTCCATCAGTAGCTGCCTAGAAAGTCATGTTCTATACATCTCGAGCGAAAACGGCAAATTCCCAGCATTTATTGGGGTTTAAAGAACAGTTTGGTGTGTGCCGACACCCCAAGCGAGCTTTCGTGTTGCTATTTTTCAATGTGAACCATGGCGTGTTTAAGTCACTCTGTTCGGTCTTTTTTTCGTTTGACGTAAGGTCAAGAAATGAAAAAACTTCAAACATTATTAGAGGAGGTTTCTTCGGATGAAGATTCTATAGAATAGTAATTAGGAGATCAGATAATGAAGATATATTTAATGACCATCAGTCTAAATCAGAAGAAGAGTGCAATTCTTCCCTTATGATCAAATTGAGTATTTTATAGCAAAAGATAAAATAACAAAATGGCAGAAAGAACTCTTTCGAGTTTAAAGACACATGGCGTCCCATAATATCATAAAAAATTGCCTGGCAGTACATATGGATCTAAAGATGTGGCTTCACCCAACGATGCATGGAACCTGTCCTTTGCACTCTGAGATCATCATTTGAAATCATGACAGAAATAGAAAAAACACAACGAAGTTTCTCTTGATGAACCACAAACAAAGAAATGAAAATTATGTTATCGGAGATGTTACATGTGGTCAAGAGAAAAAGAAAATCAAAAACTGTATGTGTGAAGTGTAAAAATTAATTCATGCCAAGAGCACTGAATCTTGATGTCTAAACCACAAAGTATCTAATCGTTTTTGAACCTAAGTGATTTAAAAATTAATTATATAACTCATTGTTCATGTAATAATTCTACATAATTTGGATTACAATTCCGTTCACAAATAAAAATAAAAAATTTCTCATAGAAATCAATGATTCCTTGTTATCTGAAAAAAAGTAAGTACTTTTGATTTATTTGTTATTAACTTTAAAATTAACATTATTTTTAAGCTATTTTATATAATAAATATTGTAATTAATATAGAATGCATTCTCTTACTACGTAGGCTATTTTTTTTTCAACCTCCGATGGGCTATAAAGAAAAGACAGGTGAATATATGAAAAAGATTTTATTACCAAAAGTAAAGTACAATACAGGTTATTTCTCCACATAATCGCCTTGACGACTGAGGCATTTGGCATATCTGTGAACAAGCTTTGCAATACCCTCTTCGTAAAATGTTCCCGCCAGTGATTGGAAGTGAGTTGTGACGGTTTCTTTGAGCTCTACATCATTTTGGCCCCCTTCATCATGCACCCCCTTCATCATCCTTGACCGTCTTCATCATCCTTGATCTTCATCATCCTTGATCTTCATCGTCCTTGACCCCCTTCATCATGCACATCAGTTCGGCCATCTTTAAACTTTCGACACCATTCACGAACAACGCCATCGCTCATAAAGCTGTCTCCATACACTCGACTCATTCTTCGATAAATTTCCGCTGCACTGTTCCCTTCTGCCTGGAAGAAACGAATAACAGCTCGCAATTCACACTTGGCGGGAGAATCAATAGCGACAGCCATGTTTACGTGACTGCAACTCAACAAAAATTGGCGTGTTGAACTCGCCATTGACAGAGCGTGTGGAGGGGGAGATGCGCAGTCGCCTACTACGCACACCAACCACCTGCCGTATGCCTAGCCATTATACTGTACGATCGGAGGTTGAAAAAAAAACAACCCTCGTAAATTGTAATAATATGTTTCATTTGTGCGTCATGGAATTGCTTGGGGTGGGTTGACACCCCATGCGGCATTCTCGTGTTACATAATACAGTGCTCATCTTCCCGGGTTAAATATAGGCTAACCCTTATTTGCTTAGTTTCAAAACTAAGTAATTAACTTTGTAAAGATAAAGTTTCTTTTTTTATAAAGAAACTTTAACTTACAGATAAAGTTATATAAAACTATTACTATGGAAAGTGAATAAAATAATTGTAAGTATGTGCTGTTATCTTTTGCAGTTCAATGAAAATCATGTAGCTCTCTAACTTTCTTATGTCTGCATTCTGGCTGATAAAATATCTACTTTTATGAGTGTTTTCATGAATTTCCTCCACAAACATCAAATGTATATTTAATTATGTATCAAAAAGATGTAGAAGTGATAGAAAGTTTGTTTACAATCTGCTTGCAAAATTTTTGTAGTTGATAGCTCAGACCTTTCCACATCAATATAATTAAGGGGAAAATGCCATATCTCAAATTAATCCTTTAAATGCTGACAAATGAAGAGCTTACTTTCATATTACATTGGTAAATTACATTAGCTAATCCATGGTAAATTAGAATTTAGATAAAGTGATATAAAGTATTTAAGTTACAGTCGGTACCACATTATTAAGATCATCACCTAGGAAAGTGATAAATTTCTGAAAACATAAGTAAATATTGATTTTATTAATAATATTATTCTTCTTTAAGATTACTGCTTCTTAGAGAATAATAAAATATTACTTTTAAATTGCCAATTACTGCAGAAATATTTATTTTTAATTTGAAAGATAAAGAACTTATGCCATATTGAATTGCACCATGTGAGAACTGTCATTTTATCAGAGAGTATGGATAAGAAAGGTTAGTCTATATTGTAGAATGCCCCTTGGATTATCGCCAAATTATTATTTCATTTATGGTAACCTGAGTAGTTGAATGTTATGGAAATCCTATTATGACGTAAATGCCATGAATTTGACGGATGGGGAAATATTTGTAAGGGCTCATTTCTGCAATGGGGATGTTGCTTATTTTGTGCTGTACACCGTAAAATGGGTGTATATGATGAGATTAATGTGAATTTTTTGTATGATTTGGAATGAAAGAGGAAAAAAGCATTAATTGACTGGTGTGTAAATGAAGGTTTACTTAGTAGTCATTGTAAGCGTCCTGTTTGTACGAAGGAAATGCGTATGGTCGAAAACAAAGATTGTTCAGATGGCTTTGAATGGGTTTGTCGCAAGAAAGGTTCATGCAAGAAATGCCACCAACAGTTCGGCACTACAGAGAATATTTTTCACTCTTAGTTTTGTGAATTTACGTGGTGACGGCAGTATGCATATTCTAATTCAGATAATTTTAGAAAGTTTTTGGATGCTGTTAAAGAATTTTGTGTGCCACTGATTGAAGACACAGAAATTTTCAAATATGGTAAGTCGATAGTTCCTTTTTGTAGTGCGTATATGCGATAAGATGTATTTCCGTTTTTATGTTATTTCATTGTGGGATAAAATGCAGTGTATTGAGCTTCGATTGGCTACGAATTTTGTTCAGTTTGCGTGATGAGTAACTTTGTTTTAACATCATATGACGTCATCTTTCTCCTGATTTTTTTTTGAGTGAAAATATATCGATGTGTACATGGACACCGAGTTTGTGCAATTGTTTAAGCTGTTATTTTGGTTTTGTGTAGCAGCCATCTTGAAATTGTGCATTGTCCAAGTGGCACCCTGAAATATATTTTTTACTGATAAGAAATACTGTCACAGTGTATGGCTATGCAGATTTAAATTTTGAGAACTTACATTATAGATGCTTTTAACGTGAAAGTCTGTGAGTAAATTTATGTTATCTGAGTTCATAACTTTTAGGGTATCCTATGTTAATTAACCAATTGTGTATGATTTCAGCCTTTACTATAACTTTTCCTTTCCGTTCATAACCAAGAATGCAAATGAGATTAATCGGTATCTAAACTGAAGTTTTTTTAGTTTTGCTAACATTGCTTTTGACTCACGAATCAAGTTACTGAGTCAGCTTATAGCAGGGTTGCGAGGCTGCTATAAGCTGACTCAGTAAACCATGAAAAGCCTGGAAATTCGAAAATAGACCATCTTGGATCTTTGCTTTATTAGGGGTCTGTGACCATGTGGCCTTTACCTGTGCATGGCTATCATAGTCCCTAAGGCAGTGATTCTCAACCTTTTTTTTGTCACGGCACATAAAGAAAGAGATAAGTTTAAAAGTTGTTTATTTACCTATAATACACTGTGTAACATAGTTTATGATAATAATTTTGAATGTAAAATAAAATAATATGTAATACAAAAAACAGCAGTACGTTTATTAAGGGATTAATTACAAGTTAATAATAGGAATACGTTTAATGATAAATTTGTGCTTGATGTTGTTTGATAACTTCATTTATATTTGGTTTTAAAAATGACAATGCTGCTTTCATATCGTCTTCTACATTTAACAGTCTCAATCTTTTATTCGTTTTTATGTTGGTTAATACTGAAAATCCGAATTCACACAAATAAGATATAGAAAATTGTAATAATATTTGTAAAGCCTTTTTTGGCCATCATGGGATAATTGCATCTAATGTTAATCCAAAATGAATTAATCGATTCCTCCGAATATTTTAAAATTAAATCTCGTTTATTAGAAAGCGAAATTAGTTCTTTAATTAGTTGAGTTAATTCAAATACAGAAGTATTCGTTATCACAAATGGATTACGAACCCAATCAAATTTTTTTTGTCTAAATTTGGGAAATGATGGATAATTCTCACCTCTAATGTCGTCAAATTATCAATAACAATTTTATGAATAATTTTATTAAAATCTTTTGGAACTGACTCAAACTTTTGCAAATTGTCTTCCTGAGCTTTATTCTTCCATAAAGTTATTTGTTTTTGGAATCACACCAGTTTATCTGTTGAGTTTAATACATTTTCTTTCGGCCCTTGAATACTTGAATTTATGTTATTAAAAATAACAAATATGTCTGATAGTAAGCTAGTCTCCCATCTGCACCAATCAGAACTTCATGGCACGCTTATTAATGTCTTAAAAACCGAATTTTGCCAATTCTCATGTACCGATACTAGAATGTACACGTATACCGTATACTATTCTCCCAATGTACCGTATACTAGAATTAAACTCATTATAATTTTTACTATATACATTTCTAAAATTTGGCGGCACAGTGGTTGAGAATCACTGCCCTAAGGCGTAAAGAAGTTTGTAAAAGTAAAAAACTGGTGATTTAAGCCACATGTTAGATGAAGAAAAATAAACAACTCCATTACTTAAAGTCCTTCCACTGATGCGAGCGAGCCCCTAATCTTCTACAAAAGTAGCCAGCATGACCTTGTACTGTACAACCAAGCTGCCTTTGCGCATTGCAAGTAGGAGATTTAGTCTTCTAATTCAGGGAAGTTTAACAGGAGTTACATTGCTTGAAAACCTAAGATTAATTTTTCAGTTGGAGTTTTTGTATTTGTAGAAAATTTAGGATATCTTGATTTTGAAAAACTTCAAAAATAGGTTTATTTTCTTCTGATACTAGTAAATTTTTCTGTAGTATTTTGCTATAACTTGACCTTTTTCCTGGTGTAACCTATGGTAGGATTGACTGTAGGCAAAGTTGGGAAATTTACTTCTAATTTGGTAGGAATAGGTATTTTCTTCTGTTCTTTTTAATATCTGCAATTCGTTTCTGATACTGCAACAACCTCGATAGGAGCTGACATGTTTTTGTTGGCAGAAAAGACATTTAGGATCCTCTCCAGTCTGTAAAGTACATTCTGATATCCTGTGTTTATTTCCGCATTTACAGCATCCTTCTTCTTGAAAACAACTGTGTTGTGTGTGCCCAAATCTCTGGCATTTGAAGCGCTGGTTCAGGTGGCTAACTTTTCTTTGAAAAATCTGAATTGTACTTTGAAAACTGAAAATATTGTTAACTGCAAATATAGCTTTGCCTCTTTTAGTGTTGTCCAGGTCAATGAAATAAATACGTAACTTAATGATTCTGACGTCTGATTTTTGAGTGAATTGCTTAACTTTCTTTATGGGGCATTTTCTGTCTGTCAAAGTTTGAAAAAAGGCTTCTTCGAGAATTGATCTTGAAATATTTTATAGAAGGGCTTTAGTGGTACGTTTGTTTTTGAATTGATATGTGTGAAAGCTAATTTCGTTGCATTCCATAAATTGGGCAGTTTTCCAGTAGTCTTCTATTGTTTTGGGGAAAAAGCAGATTTATCTTCGATGCATTTGTGCTTCATATTCTTTGGAGCATATTTTGCTTAAGGTATTATCCAATTGCAGCTAATTCAAGTCATCTTAGGCAATTACTATGAGGAATTTTGGTTTTATTTTTTCAGTGGTTGTCGTCAGTGGCATAACTGGAACTCTTGAAACCCCCCAAAAATTTGCAAATACTTAAAAAAAAAAAAAAAAAAACTGAAAGGTTGAAGATTTTAACTATCTCCCAAAAGGATTTGCTAATGTTTTTGATGCTCTCGCTGAGCTTCCACTCTGACCGACCTGCTCTTTGTCTCATTCTGCTACCTTCCACCTTTTTCTTTTCTTTTTAGCTTTGTTATTAAGCATCACTTTCTTTGTACTTACACCATTTACAGTTCAAGACCAAAAGTCACAAAATTTTTAAAAGTTGAATAGCAGCATATGTATACAATTGCCCAATGCAGGGTGAAGTGTTGGCATAAGTTATTATATTTTTTCAGTCTTTCCTCAGTTTGTCACATCAATATTCATTTTTATCAATAAGCTGGTTAACAATTTTTTTTGTCTTTTTATTATTAATTTTTTTCATTGGTAAGTTTTTATCTGTTAAGTTTATTTATTAAATATCAAGTTCATCTCATTTATAACACATAAAATTAATTTCAACAGCAAAATCACAAAATATTTAAAAACAGCATATCATTAGAATTCCCAATAGAGTGTTAAAGTTTGACATGCATATTTTTATATTTGCTATATTATTTCTTTAAAAATTAGCCATTTGCACGTCCAGTCGCGTAAAATAGTTAACATAAAAATAGAAAATGAGATCATATAATGATAGTAATGAGTCCATCTAGCTGGATCATATAATGATAGTAATGTTATTTCATAAAAGTATTGAATATTTCTAATTAAAAATCTCATGATTTTAATACATTTTTATTCAAATCAATCGGAATAAAAAGTAGAAAAAAATGTTCCTAAGAATACTAAAGATAAAAAGAATTTTACTTTCAGCCAGCAGCAATACATTGCTTTGATAGAATCAAGATTGTCAATTAAAATTGAAAGATAAATACTTTTTTCCTTGATCTTACATTTTTTCGAATGGCAACAGTCTTGTGCACTGGAGATAAAAATATTTTATTTTGAAGAGTGTTGCACTGCTCACTTTCAAATCGTTGAGTTGTTAATCAAATTTTCATTGGAGTTTTATGAAATAAATAATAAAATTCCAGCTTCCAGATGAACATAGTCTGGTGGAGGACTATGTTATTCAAAATCTGATAGCTCTAGGTACCGTCTTTTTTTCGCAATGCGAGGAACGTACATACATGCAGATTCTTCATTATTTAATTTCTTTGAAAATAAGAAAGGGCTATAATATTTGGTGTCAACAATTTGAAAAGCGATGTGCTGTTTCTACTAAACTTAATCTAACACACAATATATTAAAATGCAAGAAACATTCATATTAATAAATTTAAAGTTTGATATTAAGACTGGTTTTTGGACTTAGGTTTAATGAAAGTGCTAATAACAGATTAAATATATAAACAAAATTAAATATTGCAAATGCCATGTTCCAAAAATTGAGAACTGCAAATAACAAACCCCGATTTCTCTTTTAATTTTCAAACTTTATTCCGAATTAAGTACCCAAATCGCACCTAATTACTTCTTTGATTAAAATGCATGTCTGTTGATTATTCGATTTATTATAATCAATGATTCATTATTATATGAATTATATAGAAATAAATTAATATACAAAATAATTTCATGAAAATAAAATAATACCCAGTATAATAAAAAATATTATACCTGTTTCAAACATCTTGTAATTTGATTAGTCTTCTTTTTGCAAAGCAAATTCATTAATTTCATTTTTTATATATAAAATCTACTCTTAATGATGTCAGTTTCTTGTAGTTGTGGTCTTATTTTATTAAAAAACATACATCTTTATGAATTATTTCATGTGCATTGAATATTTATTATTAAATGCTTTATGCAGCACTTGCTCAATCAATTTAGCCTAATAACTAATTGCTGAGAAAGTATGATTGCTAAAACATCCTATTTTCATCCTGAGTTGGATTCTGGAGTGAATATTTACTTTCATCGTAAGCAACATAAATGAAATTAGTTGTTTAAAAAAAGTTGCCAGCACTGAAAGCAGATTGAATATCTATTTTGAATTCACTGAAGAGTTTTCTTACAAAATTTGGAAAGTTTTAATTTGTTTACTGTATAACACAGAATGTTCAAAAAGGTCTTTGGAGGCTTATTTTATTACAATGTAACCTCTACAAATCATATATCTTCCCCCTTTGAGCTGGAATTGAAAAAACCTTTGAAACCTTGCCTTTAGAGAGTTGCCTTCGTTAATTTTTAGACAAGGTAATGTGAAATACAAAGGAGCTTTTTTCTGTTTTCTGCTGACTCTTATCCCGAAACTAGGAAAACCCAGGAAGTTGCTATTTCATAGTTGAATGATGAAACCTTAACTTTTGCAAACATTTGCGCCTAAAAGTGCTAAGAAGACTGAAGAGAAGGGTCAACCACTTGAGGGCAGCCATCTCCATAGATTGAAAATTGCATCTCGGTAACGCACCCAGTCACACCCGTTCCAAGTTTGCAGACAACCCGGCGATTTCACAACTCTCTTACAGCCCGATTTGACACCAGCAGACTTTTTTGTATTCCCAAAGTTAAATCCTTCCTTAAAGGACACCACCCTAGGACCTTGAATGCCATCAAAGAAGCTTGCAGGCATACCTTTAAGGACGTTCCGGAATCCGCTTGCCAGGGAGCCTTTGAGCCGTAGAAAAGCCACTGGCAAAAGTGTGCTGGCACTCAAGAGATGTACTTTGAAGAATTTTTAGGTATAGTAGTAATATATCATCTCAAACTTTTCCTGATACTTTTTTTGCAAACCCTGTACAGACACAAGAAAGAGTATTGAAATAAATTTGCTTCAGAAGAGTAGTAAACTATTTAAGTCTGGCAACTGGATGAAAAGGGAAAAAACTGTGAAAGTAGTAAACATAGATAGAAAGAAAGGAAGAAGAGAGATTTTAATTCTTTTTAAAATTTTCTTCCGGATTCAACCATTATCATGAGATATAGGTAAATAAATTAATTACATAACCATGTTTCAAAACAAAATTTGGTGTGAAGTCTACAATGCCCAGAATGGACTGCCTGAGCCAACTCACTCTTTTCGTATTTACGAGAAAATTTGACATATGGCGACAATATAAAATCATTTCTTAAAACTAGAAATTTCAGTGAAATTCAGGGGTCCTGACTTCCTGTACCTTCAATTTTGTCATGTGCTCGCCTCAAGAAATGCAGAACTTGTTCTCACAATAAACTTGTAGTTGAAGTTTGCTTATATGCAACACTGAATTTGGCTGTTTTATCTGCTTCGAAGAGTTACCTATCTGCCCATACAGAGCCCTTAAAACTTAAAAGAAGACATTAAATTATACATAGATGTCTTTTTTTAAGTTTAAACATATTGTAGGGTCCTAGTTAAAAGTTTCACTAACAGTTATTTTAATTTGCGAGCCTTTCCTGAATTCTCTTATTTCCTCTCGCCAGAGTATGAATGAAGTAGGTGAGCGAAAGTATTTAAAATGCTGGAACGAAAAGGTTAGAGAGAGCGTGATTTCGCTAGTGAAAGCACACATTTGCTAGTTTGTTCTCCAACTTTTAATCTTAATAGGAGCTACGCATTCTGGCTGTCTAGTTAGTATATTGCCGGTGTAGGCTTCTGAGTCAGCCTGTTAGATTAAATTGAATGTGTGATTTAGCATTACATCTTTACCCTTAAATTTATTATTAAATTAACTTTTAATTTCTCACCACAAGTGGACGGTGTTTGGTTGTAAGCACCTAAGTCTGTGCCATCTGTTAACTAGTTTGTGATAAATAAAAGGGTCTCTTACATCCTATGCTTCGACATCCCTTGCATATCCTTGTTTACGCCACTTGTGGTAATGTCCAATTGATTTCCGATTGAAACTTCATGAGTTAAATTTTGGAATCTATTACTTTGTGGAATTTCTTTTACGGTACTTTCAGTAGTTTTTAATTTAGCACGGTTTCTGGTAGTTTTCCGGTCACCATTGTTCTTATTCGAATTATTTGAGAGATTTCCCTTAGTATTATTTTCATGTAGTTCTTGAATACCTTGCACAAAGTTAGAGAAAGTTTTCTTCAGGTTTTTCCCGGGAGTTTTCGTTTTGAGAGGTTTCCTGCCTTTACCTTGTTTGTAATAAATTTCCATATATTCTTCAAAAATAGATTTATCTCATTTAGTAGAGATTTCTGAGTGCGCGTCATCATCCATATATTCGTCTGTTGCCGTACACCATGGAATTAGCCCATAGTCCAAGGGGGAAACGAGCAATAAAACAATACTTACAGAGCAAGTTAGGATGCAGTCATCACACAGCGACGTTACTCTCGGAATGTGACGATGAAAACTGACCAAAAAAAGTCAGGAATTTAAATCTTCTTCTCCTACTTCTTGTGGCTTGGTTCTCTTTGGCGCCTTGCGCTCCGACTCAGATACAATACTATTTACATATTAAACCGCAAGGCCGCATTCCTACCGTTTCAGGGGCGAATGTGAGTCCAAAAATTCCATACAGTAATAAAACTTATGAGTCCTTTAAAATGTATTTCATGACAAAGTTACTCAAGAAATAGCATCTTGAGGGTTTTCCATTACAGTGGTTCAAAAGATTAGCTAAGAGATAAATATTCTAAGTTTCATCTTCTTGAGCATAATGTTTGTAGCGCTATCATATTTTCTGCAGTGAATAACTGCATGTTCTACACTGTCTACCACATAACATAAATCACAAAATGGCGAATTCACTCCACAATACCTGTACAGTAGTTGATTCATTTCCAACAGTTGCAATCTTATTTTGCTAATTACTACTTCCATTTTTCTTTCAATGCTCCACTCGTTGTGAACATTACAATAGCTGAATCTGCAGCCGGTATAGGAAATTCGCCAGCAGTCGACTTGCTCATCCTTAATAGCTTTTTCGATGAAACTGCACGCATTTTCTGCTGAAATATCCCACGAGTTATTCATATTTCTCCTCCTCGCTACTTTGTCCGCTCTGTCATTGAACCCTATACCCTTAAGGCCAGGAACTCAGATGACAGTGGGGTAATGGAAAGCCTTTATTTGCTCAAAGAGCTTAAGAATGAGAGAGTTGGATCTCCTACGACCATTGCTCATAGCGCTGACTACTGACTTGCTATCCGTAAGAATAACAACCTTTTTATCAGGATTCAGGTTCTCAAGAAGCTTACAGATGGCCAGAGCCTCAGCAAAGAAGATTGAGCTTTTGCTATCAATTCACTGGCTGACTATCACCGCGGTGCTGTCTACAGGCGCAATACCAACTCCTGTATGGGACTTGGAAGCATCTGTAGCGTAAATCTTATATCCTTGATTCACATAAAAATTAATCATGATACGGAAATATTGCTGTATCTCCGCTTCTGAGAGATTTTTGTTCTGAATTTCGTCCTCGTTCATTTTAAAGCAAAACTTTACATTTTCGGAGAAATCTAGCTCATTGTTAAAATTAATACACTTATTAAAATCTAGATCAAAATTACAGAGCTTGTCTTTAACACACTGGCTAACAGGTTTGCGTATCTTGTCCCACCTACACTTAAATTTTGCAGGCAATTTTTGAAACTATCCGCTATAGGAGAGGTTTCTGAAAGAGCAATATTCTTTATTAAGAATTTAATATCAGCGAGACATTTTCTCGTATCTAAAGTGAAAACCGCTGCTTCAACACTACAACGGAAGAGAGATAATAGGCTCCCCCGATGGCCAGTCTTAAAGCATAATTATAGACAATTTCAAGTTTTCCTTATTACGTTGAAAGGTAGACATGAAGAGAGAACTACCATATTCTATTCTTCCTCTTATGGTAGTATTTGCTGTATTAACAAGATCCACTTGTCTTGCATCCCACTTAGGGCTCGCGAGGAATTTAAATGCATTCAGCATTCTTTCCAATTTCGGAACAGTTTTATTTATATGGACATTCCAACTCAGTTTACTGTCAAACCACATTCCCAATAGTTTAACATGATTTTCTATAGGAATGCTAAGACCGTTAAGCTTCAGAAGATTCTCTTCGCTGCTCCTAATCCCATCAAAAATAATCTGTTTACTTTTTCCTGGAGAAATGCGTAAGTTCACCTCATTAGCCCACCTATGCACTTTAAACAGCGCTCGCTGCAAATTACTAACTACCTTAGAGTACGAGACATCTGCGCTATAGAGAAAGATGTCTACATACACATAACAATCGACATCAGTCAGTGTAATCTCATAGAAGTCGTGAAGAGATTTGGGGACAAAATGTAGCCTTGGACCCCACTGGTTAACTATTAGCTTGCTGAAAGTACCTCTCCACTGTACTCTGATTGTTTTCTGGTTTAAGAAGTTTGCAATCCATGGGATTCTATTCCCTTTGACATCAAATTGCATGATTTTGTAGAGCAGGCCATCATGCCATACTGAATCGAATGCAGCTTTGAGATCAAGGGCCACCAGCTGAACAATTTTTCTTTGTTTCTTGTTATGCAGAATGCTGCTAAACTTGTTTGGTCTTGCTAATTTATTAAGCAAGACCAAACAGCTGCTATTCCGAATAAAGACATAATGCATTACTAATAGCCTTTTACATTGCTGAGTCCTCGGATGTAGTCTATCTGTAATTTGATACCATCGCGCTGTCACCTCCAGGTTTTAAAAACGGAATGAAAATAGCTCCTTTCCAATTCTTAGGAATCATTCCCGAGATCCATGAATTGTTCCAGGCCTCAAGGAGCACACGATTGCAACCATCAGCTAATACTGTATTAACAGATCTTGTGAGGTCATCTTGCCCCAGTGCAGAGTTACTAAGACTCCTGATTTCTTTATCAAGCTCTCAACCTGAGAAGGGATTATTAATGCAGCAACTCTCTTCTCCACTAAAGCCCAGAGGAATGGATTTACGAATAGTGGATCTAAAGTAATTCTTAGCGAACATTTCACTGTGCCCTTCTGCAGACTAGGTGTAGCCATCCCGATGCTTTAAGATGTTATTCGAAACACGGATCTGTCTATTATTATTTTGAATGTTTTTACTATCCTTAATAAATTGAAACCCTTACTGGTATGTCTACAAATTCTTTCCCAATACAGTCTTTTCTTGATTTTAATGACCCTCTTAGGATAAGCATTCCATTTCTTGTAAAAAATCCAGTATCCTGTCGAAAGGTGAGCTTTAACAAGTCTAAGGCATTTCCTTTTCTGGCCTAGAATAAAACAGCTCTCTGTGTCCCAACAAGGACTGTTACTTCTTTGAATCACTATCTTTGTAAGGCTCTCTCTTTTCGTAGTGCTCAAAATGCGTTTAATATTATTCAGGTTTTTTTTCTTCTGGGTGCAAAGAAGTGATCATGTTACTACTTTCCATAATGAGCTTCATCCAGTCTCAGGGTGCAACTGTTCTCCTAATGCCAGCAATTGAGGCTTTACTATCACTTGTGAAACTAATTTTTACTGGGTAGTGGTCGCTGCTAAAGGGATCAGAAGAAACTTTCCATTTCAATTGTCCATACAGCTCGGATGAGCGCAAAGCTATGTCGATGAAGGATTCAATTCCTCCAGGGCTTACGTGGGTAGGTCTCCCAGTATTTACAAAGGTTGTTGTTGCTATTACACCACTCCAATAGCACTCTACCCCCTGCCGAGAGCCTGCTCGAGCCCCAAGCTGGGTTATGACGGTTGAAGTCCCCTAAGATTATAAACTTGTCAAGCAACGTAGCCAATACTCTATCCCATTCCTTCACGCTAAACTGGCCATTAGGAAGGTAGACGTTAATCACCGATAAGTCGGATTTTTTTTATTTGCTTAGAAAACCACCCTCATTATTTCTCCTCATGCTATTTCATAACTGCTGTCTTGTACCAATAAGCTTGCCCCTTCTTTCCTGATGGCTACCACCAGCCCACCGCCTTGATGAGAAATCATTCTATATTTTCGAAAAAATACTTTATTTGGAAAACAAAAATCATCTATGTTCGAAAGCCAGGTCTCCTGGATAAATAAAACATTCAATTCTTTCCTGCTGATGACAAAATTTCTTTTGTTGGAGATGATTCTTGCATTCCAAGAGCAAATAATTGGCCCCATCGAACTGGATGAGAAAAGGAAGCTAGAAACGGGCAGGGAAAAAAGTCAGTCAGTAAGTAAAATCAAAGTCACAGGGGTCGGGAGTTTAGTAACAAATCGTAGAAGAAGCTTGTGCAATGTGGCCGGATCTGAAAACTGTGAACGGAAAACCTAGGTACAGCCAGACTCAAGGTTCGGTTGAACCTGCAAACAAGGATATTGAAAATATGCTAAGTTTTTGTTTGGAAAGCAATTCACACCAGTAAATGGTCTGAAGGGTTACGTTTTATGCAACTTATGAAAAATAGAGCATTTCATTAAGGCATTAAGTGTTCTCCTTATGAAGCAATGTTTGGGACGCCTGGAAAATTTGGCTTGAAAACGTCTTCTTTCTCGAATGACTCTATCGAACATCTTAGAACTGAAGAAGAGCTTCAGACATTAATCGAGGTAGTTAATGATGCTTCCGAAAACACCAATAGCGAAATAGAAAATGTTTCTAATATGGACAATAATTTTCTATCTCAAAATGACCCTCCTTCTGAAGTTAATTTTAAGACTCAGAGAATGAAGCAGCAGTCGCTCTAATCCAGATAGATATTTTATGCAGACAAGAGCAAGTAAGAAAACATAGAATAAGTGCTAAAGAAGGTTTAGAATTACAAGCAAAGAAAATGTTGAAGGTTGCAAATCTTAAATTTCCTTCTGGTAAAGTTGGTGACACAGTGAAACTACGAATACCAGAGGTTGACAGAGCAAGAAATGATCTGCGAAATTTATTAGCGGTGATATTAGAAGTTCAAAATGAAGAGTTTTATCAGTTAGGAACGAAATAAGGAAGACTTTCACAGTTGTATACCAGCAATCAATTCTCAGTTTGTGAAGACAAATTTATTTTCCTTGACTTCCAGATCTAGCAATATCAGTTCGAGAATGCGTTAGAAAGACATCTCTTTCTGGAAGTCAGAGATATCAGCTGTGTGTTTGTAAAGGACAATGCGAGTCTGATAAGTGCAAATGTAAAAGATCTGGCAAACTTTGTAATTCTAAATGTCATAACAGTCTAATATGCTTAAATAAGTAAACTTAAAATATTTAGTAATTTGTAGTAATAGCATTTAACGTTTTTTTCCCCTTTGGAATATGGCTTAGTTTGTTTTTTATATGTAACTGCAGTTTTTTTTATGTGCAACTGTTTTGTACAAGTTCACGTAAATTGTATTTTTTTCATTTCATAACGCCTGTCAGTCCCTTATTCAAATTTCGTTCAGGCTAAATAAAGGTGTGTGACTTAAAATAACCATTTATTCACTTTTTAATCGTAAAATATAAAATATTGTAATTCGTGGTCGCTTACGCCATAGCGTCCAACGAAAAAATATCGTACTAAGTAGTAACTACTCAAAAAAAAAAAGTATTCTCTTCTACTGGCCCAATCAGTCATGATATTTATCACATTTACCATTACGAGTTGGGAATTATGCAAACAAACCAGTTAATTTGATAAATTTTCAAAAGTTTTTCATATTTACCAAATTTAGTGGTGATTATGCATAATTACCCGTTATTATATATAATCACCAGTTTATTACTTTTACCCTAACATGTATATATATATATATATATATACCCACTGTTACCTGGCTCCGTGAGCTCAAGTTTTTTATTCTTATGTGTTGGTAAATTGTGCATTTTTGGCTTTAAAACTGATTAAATTGTATTGTTCTTATGTTCCGATTACGGTTTTTATGCTGTAATATATATGCAATAGCTGCAGAATTATTAACAATTTAAAAGCTGTTTAAGTGCTACTAAGCGTAACGAAGTCGCCATATGTTTACATTTGAAACTCATAGTAGAATAATGAATTAAGTCAGTTTCTGTACAAACTTCAGCGTCTTTTTGTCGAGTGGGACCCAAAGTAAACTTTCAGTTTGTGCACCGAAAAATCTGTTTTCCTCCCCGCTGGCCGAATTGCTTGTTTTTGCGTAGAAACTAATTTTAACTGTAAAAAAAAGTTTTTTAAGCTGTTTTTAACCATATATGGTGTTTCATGTTTTTCTCTATTTTACAATTTTTAATGAAGATGTTTTAAGTATTTTTGCCTTGCCGCGAAGTGAGAACTGAACTGATTGAACGAGAAATATATCTCTAATGAAATTCAGGGAAATAAGTTTAAACAGGGGCGTAGCTAGAGGGCGACATTAGTCTCCAGGCGCAGTATCCAGGAGGCGCCAAACTGATGTCGTGAATGTCATTCTTGGTAAACAGGAGGGGCGCGAAAATTTCACTAGCTACAGTTTTGAGTTTTAATAAAATGCAGCAAAAAATGTGTTTAATTTAATAAGCCGTACAAGGAAGTCGTGGTGTCTACATTAGATTTTTAATAAATGCTTTATTTGCATTTTGCAGTAAAATAATAATCAGTCATCTAAGGCTAACCATATAATATATCTAGTCGCCAAAATACCGTTGATTACTGTAATTCAATTTTCAGTCTAAAGTAATTAACTTAAGATATAGTATTTTAAGCAATTAACTTTATTTTAATGTTGTTATCATTTAGTGTGGCTTCTTCCTTCTAAATTTATTTATTATTAATTAATAATACTTTTGCAGACAATTTTCTCTGGCATACCGTCGAAACTAATTTTAGCAGTATCACGACATAATTTTATTAAATAATTATTATATAATAATTAAAAAAGTACATTTAATTTGTATTATATGTACTTATATTAAAAGGTTTTCATCAAAAGTTTGTTGATTTCTGAAAAAAAGAAACTGCCTTTTTTAACCTTTCAGAATTTTACAAGTGTCATACTAATAAGGTTACTGTTCAGTTACATATTATTTAATAGATATAACTAGTCCCCCATTGCCATTTTGTAAACAATAACTTCACTTCAGACTTTAATACTTTTTAAAACAATAAAGCTGTCATTCATGACATAATTTTATCACAATTAATGATGAAAAAAAATCTAGTGTTTAAAAGTTCATACATTGCATTGAAAAATCAACGAATTTCATTTCTGATTTTGTTTATTACTTAGATGTAATGTTTTGTAAATATTTAATTTCTTTTGTAAATGTATGTTTTATGCATGTAAAATTAATTTTTAAGTTATACATTTAACTAATTGTATTTGTCCTGCTATTTTATTATAAATGCATTTCAATGTCAGCGACTGCAAATATTTCAGATGCACTATGTACAGTGGTGGCCAAAATTGTGGACACTTTTGGAAATTTTTATATTTTTGAACTTTGTATGCTTATAGAAAATGTTACGTTTCGCAAAATGCAAACTTGTATATATCATTTTAAAGAGAATTTAATACTGAATTCAATACAAAACACGAAATTCAATTATTTGCAATACAATAAAAAGTTATATGTACTTTAAAATATAAATAAAAAACAGTTATGAAGTGGTTTGTAATGTCTAGCTTTCCTGGCCAATCACTTTTCTTGTTCTGAGAACCAATCAAATGTTAGTAACTGCCAGTAGAAGCTGACATCATGTTTACACTAGAAACAATTCATTATTTTGCTCTGTTCTGTAGAAGGAGAACCTGTTTCTTATACCCTGCAATAAGAAATAGGAATTTTTGTAAAAATTTTTAATATTTAGTCAAGAAGCAATGACATCAAGTAAAAGAGTAGATTGGACACCTAGAAAGAGATGTAATATTACTGTGTTACGAGAAAGTGGTCTTTCTTATGCTGAAATTGCAAGACAGGTGGGTGGTTCAGTGACTACATCTGGAGTCCGAAAGTTTTGTTTACGATATCAGGAAACAAATTCAATAAAAAACAAAGAAGGAAAAGGCCGAAAAAGGTGCACCACATCTATTGATGACAGAAGAATAAAAAGACTATGTCTCCAAGATAGAAAAATGTCATCAGCGGCCATCAGAAGTGATCTGAATGATGCTGGTGTTTCTGTCAGTTCAAGAACAATCAGGAGAAGATTAACAGATGTTGGACTGAGAGGTAGAATTCCACGAAAAAAGCCTTAATTTTCAGCAACGAAGAAAAAAAAAAATACTACAGTGGGCAAAGGAACACATTAATTGGACAGATGATCAGTGGTCACAAGTTATATGGAGTGATGAAACTAAGATATCGTTATTCGGTAGTGATGGGCGAAAATATGTAAGACGTAGAATAGGAGAAGAGCTACATCCTGACTGCATTCAAGCAACTGTGAAGAACCCAGTTAGTGTTATGATTTGGTCATGCATGTCAGCAGATGGTATTGGTCGCCTTCATGTCATCGATGGGACACTGAATGCCAGAAAATACATTGACACTATTCTAGAACTAAAACTTCTACCTTCCATCAGAGATCTCTTTCCCAACAATGCTTCGTTTATTTTTCAGGAGGATTCTGCTCCTTGCCACACGGCCAAAATATCGAAAGAATAGCTTCGTACAAAGAGCATTAAATTGATGTCATGACCAGGAAACAGTCCTGACCTTAATCCTATCGAAAATTTGTGGCACCGTTTGAAAACTCTTGTCCCAATGAGGCGCCCATCAAATAAAAGGGAACTAATTGAGGCTATAATTGTTTCCTGGCATCATGTAATAACGAAAGAAGAGCTTAAAACTCTTGTCAGCTCAATGAAACGTCGATGCGAAGCTGTGATAAAAAATAAAGGGTACCCTACTAAGTACTGCTAACTCACTGCAATCATCACTATCTAATGTATATCGAGAACTATTATCGTTTAACTTTTTTTGTATTGCAAATAACTGAATTTTGTGTTTTGTATTGAATTCGGTAATAAATTCTCTTTAAAATGATATATACAAGTTTGCATTTTGTAAAACGTAACGTTTTGTATGAGCATACAAAGTTCAAAAACATAAAAATTTCCAAAAGTGTCCACAATTTTGGCCACCACTGTATGACTTCTGGTATTATATACTCTTTTCATGCAATTAAAAAAGGGAGTTTATTTGGATTTAACTAATTTAGTGATACAGCTGATGATTGCTGAAGAGAATGCTTATTTAGTATGCAAATATTGTATAGCAAATTTTCTTAGTTTGGGAAAAATTGAATTTGAAAGTTATCGTGGAAAATAACGCCTGTTAGAGTTATAATAGTAACGCTTTAGAGATTATATATATATATATATATACACTGGTGTCCAAAAGTTAAGCATAATTGATAATTATGTGAATAAAAAAAGAACTGTAAATCAGAATGGCGGGAAACGGGATATGTGAGTGTAAAATGGTTATAAAATAAGGAAACAAATCAAAAGAACGATAATAATTAATTTTATTATCCAAAGTAGCAGTTTGAAAGAAAACTGAGAATAGCAAGGGTTCACACTTTAAAGAAAAAATGAAAGAAAACATAAATAAATTACTGATGCTGCAGTTTAATAAGCCATGTGGTCACCTTGGACAGCCAGGCACGCTGCACAGCGATTTACCATACTTGCTATGAGATGAAGAATGAGTTGTGTGCTCAAACGGTTCCAAGCTTCTTGGAGAGTTCTCTTCAGTTCTGTAACGGAGCTTGGTGGGTGCGAAAGGGCTGCAATTTGTCTCCCGAGCATATCTCATACATGCTCGATAGGATTTAAATCAGGGGAGTTCGCAGCCCACGACATGCGCTGGATGTTTTCCGTTTCAAGGAAGTCATCAACCAGCACCGTTCGGTGACATGGTGCATTATCATTCATGAATATGAAGTCAGGAGCGACAGCACCTCGAAGCAAGCGAACATAAGGCTCAAGAACTTCGTCTCTGTATCTTTGACCAGTCACAGACCCCGTGTCAAAGAAATGGACGTCTGTGCGGCCATCCATCATGATGCCTGCCCATACCATTACTCCCCTTGATGGAAAATGATGTCTTTCCAATGTGTTTCTTGGTTCAAAACATGTTCCACGTTCTCTCCATATCGTTACCCGACGAGAAGCAGTACTCAGACTAAACCGGAACTCGTCGCTGAACATCACATTGGCCCACTCTCCCACACTCCAATGTTAATGTTTCAAACTCCAGTTCAAACGAGCGCGTTTCTGCGCAGACGTAAGGGGAATGCAAACTGCTGGTCTTCTGGCATACAGGCCAGCATGATTGAGTCTCCTGTAAGCAGTTTGTCTCGAAATTCGTATCCCAGTGGCGACTGTGAGCGCCGAACCCAGTGCTCTGGCAGTACTACCCCTCTGACGTCGCGCACTTATTACCAGATATCGGTCTTGGCAAGGGGTTATGACTCTTGGTCGACCTGATACTGGTCGTCGGGTAATATCTCCCGTTCTTTGAAACCTCTGCCACATTCTTGAGATCACAGATTGGTTCACTTTCAGAATTCGAGACACTTTGGTTTGTGATCGTCCGGATTCCAGCATTCCAACGATTCTTCCTTTCGCAAACATCTCCAATTGGCGTCATTGTGCCATCATTCACCTTGTTTGATGGTTAACAACGCTCTTTCGGACAGCAGTTGCTCGAAACTTGTCTGAACTGCCTATGCTGCGTGAATCGGTTTCTCTGTGTTCCGACATGCGCAGGTGTTTCGCGCAGGACGTAGTCGACTGAAAAGTTTTGCGTAAATCCAATGTTTCTTCTTCACCCAATTAATATCCGCAAGAAATTTGGAATAATTTTACGAATATTTACTGTGTGTTTTTCGCATTTTACAATTTATGCTTAACTTTTGGACACCAGTGTATATATATATATAAGCCATATGTAAAGGGAAAATTTCTGTGTTTCCAAATGGTATCATAATTAATTTAATCTCACTGCAGCCAACGCGCACTATACGCGAGTAGGCTGGAATTTTTTTAAAGCATACCCGGAAACCTTGAAAAGTCAGGGAATTTCATTCACATTTAACTTAAATTTTGATTGTTTTGTTAGTTGCATCACCATGAGCTGCGGTTGATGAAGTAAATATAATCTCGGGGTCGAGGAGGAGTCTTCATCGTCTTTTCAAAATCTTTATTATTTACACTTATATTACAAATACTATATACAACTATTCAAATTAAATATTCTGGAATATTCACATAATATGCGCGGATATTATATGCATGATTTCATAGACAACCATCCTTGCTGCCGTCTAAAGGCATTCTGAATAAGCTAATAGGGTTGCCGTAATATCTGGCTCCCTTTAAGTGCCAGTGAAGATTTTTAATCTTCAACAGTTGATATTGTTGCACCAGAAAGCGTGCTTATGTTCTCCAGTTCTGTTTTAATAAAAAAGTTATTTTAATCTTCTTACGACTTTGTAGTTTACTTCAGATAAAGAGCGATTCGTCACGCTACGTCTGTTGGGTTTGTGGACTTAACATTATCAAATTAAATTGAACCCCATAAATTAATAAGAAGGATTGATATGAATGTAATCTGGAAATAATCTGCTTTTTACCATGGTAGAAGGAATTAGCTTCTGTATTGATTAATATTTATGACTGCGTTCCTCCTTCTGTTACATGTTTTACAGCATTTTATTTAATCATGTGACAGTTTGACGTGGAAATACGAGGGGACTCTACTTTTAGGAGAGTTACAAATAACGCAAATTACAAAATTGCTAACTAAGCAGAGTCACTATAAATAACATTCCAATTTAGAAACATCAGCTAAACAATCTCTCCTTAGACTACTTATCTTCATAGTCTCCTATTTATACTCTCTTTAAAGTGGAATAAGTTATAGGAACATTCAGAAAGGGAAAAAACGGCCCAAGGCTTTCGAAAATGTATTTTCTATAAATTTTCAAAGTAACAATTTGGCTAAAATTCATTGTATTTCCCAGAGACTCTGTACGTTCCATTATTCTACATTTCTAGTTCTCTTTAAGCTACTTACACAAACCAGTATCTATTTACGCAAACATATAATTAATACAAAATAATAAAGTAATTAAATTCAAAAAGTACAGTAAGTTTTCATATATTAAAAGTTAAACAAAATGCACTGAACAGGTAATCACAGCTGTAAAGTACATAAAGCAAATCATAGATAATTTAAATAACATCCGATATAGAACAAACTAATAAACAAAGCATAGACACAGATATACAGGGTGTTCCATAAATATCCTTACGAAATTTAGGGGCAGATAGGGTACGTCAGAAGGATTGAGAACTTTATAGCAACCGATGACCAGAAACGTCATGAAAAAGCGTGTCAACGATACAAGAAATAAATATACACAATGCAGAGATTACAACAATATTTATTGCTTATAAATATTACATAATATTGAACTAAATAATACCATTTCAGAATGTTATTAAAGATGTTCAAGTTTCTATCATTAGAAGTGTACCATGCATTACTCCGATGGACCTTTAATTGGCAGACATGGTAAACCTCCTGGATTTTCTTGGATATCTGCAGCAGCACAGACAAGTCTTGCAACCAAATCCATTTCGTACTGAAATGTGTTTCATACGCAGCAGCTTTAAGTGCTCCCAAAGAATGAAATCCAGGCTGCTCAAATCCGGACCGTGTGGGGGCAGGCCATACTGGTCAACCACGTCCAATCCACCTTTGACCAAACAATACACTCTTGCCTCGGAACAAATCTTCAATAATGGAGAGGCATCCTATCATGTTGAAGCCGCATGTTGTGTCTCATATGTGTGTGGCACAGGGTGAAATAAGCCTATCAGAGCTTGTTCCAAAAAGATGAGATAATTTGCTGATGTCATAGGTGAGGGCAACACATAAGGCCCGACTAAGCAGTCACCGACCACACAAGCCCAAACATTGTGAACAGGACTACCTAGCAGCATACGATGACGTTTGCAGTCATGGGTTGTTATGCCAGTCGTTTTGATGTTCCCTACCTGCCCTTAAGGTTTGTACCAGTGTTTATAAGATATCCTTTGTACATAACTGACAGTATCGTCTTCTCCTTCAAAGAGCTGTCAGCCCACGCAGACTGAAGACTAATGACACCTATTGTCATTACCAGAGCCATTAGTGAAACTTTCTGCTGCTCGGTACTGTGGCGAAGTCATACAAGTCAGGAAGTAGCTTAAATAATTTATTAAGATTCTAGTCTCGGCTATATGCAAATAATTTATAAAATACTGTTCCCATCGGAAAGAAGGGGGAAAATATATAAAACACAAAAGACATATGATGCACGAACTGGATTAATCCGTTAAAGTTCTTCGGGGGTTTTTCCTTGTACGCTGCAGGGCGAAAATTCTGATGTGCGACAATGCGCCTTGTGGTTGGCTCTCCTGGCCGGTGGGAGCCGTTTTCAGCATGTTGCTCTCAAGTAAGGTAGTGGCAAATCCGGCTACCCTCCACTAAATCTCTTCGCAGAAAGATATAAATGTTCTTGGCTGAGCGAAACAAAATTTCTCTTGACAGAGCTGAGAAACACGAGAGAAAATTTCTCTCTCTCCACTGCAACTCTCACTCTCATACTGCAACTGCGTTCTATGTTTTTGTTCAAGTTATCCTGGCCATGTCAGGATGATTTCCTGAATCCTCATTTGTCCGTAATTTTTTAAGAGCGTCTCTTGATTGGCGACAGCACCTTGAAAGCTGGATGTAATGATCATAGGCCTGAGAAAACTCCGTGAGAATTTTCCTGCTCCGATTTGGAACTCTAACCGGATGGTCTAAGACAGTGCATAACAAAACACCTATAAACGGATGTAAGGGAACGAAACAATATTTCTCCTTCCGACAACTATGAAGGAAATAGACTTCATAGTGGTACGTGAGTGCAGGTCGCGTTCAGTTTTCCCGAGAATTTCAAAGTGGTCATTAGGAAATACTCGTTTCTGAGAACTTTCGAGGTGGTCGTCAAGAAAAATCTGAAGACGTTACAGTGCCTACATAAATTCTAAAAATTTACCACCCCCTAAATTCAGCTGCCCAGCGTGTTTGCACTGGCTCAGGCATCAGTTGTACTCATTACCGTAATAATAAACAATTCTACCGTAGTGCATTATTTTAGGGTTTAAAGATTGAATTCTTTGTCTGCGCACTAGGACGTTGTGAAGTCTTGATAATGCAAAAGGGACTCTTCCAGTATGCCCATAGCTTGGGCAAGATCCTTTAATGACATTTGGAATTCTATAGCCTCACTTTTGTCTCCGTCCTTGCATTCCCGGGCCTCACTTTGACATCGCGCCAAGATTTTATCTCAGTGTTCTGTTAAATGCGCTTGCCAATATCATTCTGATGGATGTCCAAAACGTAGATCTGAAGGCAAATGAAGATGACCTCTAAAAGATTACATGATGGTGTAAATCAGACTTTCTTCAACAAATGGGCACAAAAGCAGTTTTTTTCCAGTCTTTTTGATTCTTCAATAGGTAATTCAGGATTGGCTTTTTAAACCTTCTGCTCCATCGTCCAAATTGAGAACTTTTTATGCCAAAAATTTAAGAAAGTCTTTTGAATATGGTAGAGATAAAATTGGATACGTCGCCCAAGAGATTCCTAATCGAGAAATCCAGTAACAGCTTCTGGACAGTCTCTCTTTGTCAGAAATAGCATAAGCTTTCAACGGTTTACTGAAATAACCTTGATAACTAGTATGTATCCGAAAATATCCTATGCAGTCCCCAAAGTGTGCTCTAACACTGTAGCGCTGTAATGGCCGTAGTATTTGCGAGCATTTTCCCGCTTCACAAGATATACATCGCAAGATTTTCAGCCTTACAATATCCTTTGAATTTATCTGGAAAGAAAAATTCACATACTGTATAAAACGTTTTGTAGCACTGTAAGGTTTATCCTAAGTTTATTAACAGTTATTTTAAGTTCTGTATCTTTCCTGTCTTATTCTAATTTCAGCTTACAATTTCCTACCAGAATGTAAATTCAGAAACGCAGTAAATGCAAA